>JACEEZ010020466.1:278039-313039 GCA_016584305.1 Chionoecetes opilio | reverse complement strand
ACATTCCATGTGATGTTGGTCGGCGGTTTGGTGTATGAGGCGCTCAGCACGTCTCTGCACTTTGTCCAGCAGTGACAGGTGGCACTGGGCACTACTCATCCAGGTGAGAGGACTATACTTCATGACGGGCCTCACTTGGGCCTTGTACAGCCGCATGAGACCATCAGCGTCGAGCAGGTGCCCTACTCGGCGCAGGAGAGTCACCCTCAGTGAGGCTCGACGCGCCACTGTCTCCAGGTGGCGGTCAAAGCTGAGCCTGGAGTCAACCTCCACCCCCAGGATGTTGATGGAGTCCTTGATGGCAAGGGTATCGTCCCCAAACTTCAGCTTCCCCTCGACAAGCCTGGAGTCTCTCTCTCTCTCTCTCTCTCTCTCTCTCTCTCTCTCTCTCTCTCTCTCTCTCTCTCTCTCTCTCTCTCTCTCTCTCTCTCTCTCTCTCTCTCTCTCTCTCTCTCTCTCTCTCTCTCTCTCTCGCTCTTTTTTTTATTTTTATTTAAACAACTTACATCATGGTTGACATGGTTGACTCTCTCTCTCTCTCTCTCTCTCTCTCTCTCTCTCTCTCTCTCTCCTCTCTCTCTCTCTCTCTCCTCTCTCTCTCTCTCTCTCTCTCTCTCCTCTCTCCTTTTCTCTCTCTCTCTGTTTTTTTTTTTATTTAACACTTACATCATGTTGACATGGGGTACATTGGTAAGGAGGTTGATGAAGGCAATTTAAATGGAGAAGCTAAAGGATTCCCCTGTCGGGACATCTTTCCGAAAGCTATGCCTTGTAGATAATATAGTAGTAAAGTAAATACACGTGTTACATGCTGTCAAGGTGTCACTATCGTCCAGTGCTGTGTACTGGTGTCACTATTGACACGACACTGTATCACGCCTTACGGTCACTAAGGCGGATTAAGCGGCACCATCTGTGGGCCGCCACCTTCACCTGCTGGTGTTCATGGCCACGACATCCACCTCAACCGTGAAGGCGTTCACAGTGTCGCCGTGGCCCAAGTAAAGGCTCTCTGGCCCATCACGGTGTGGGTCCTCGGCGCCTCGAGGAGGATCACCTGACACTACCGTCCTCGTAGCGCGCACAGACCTCCTCCACGGGACCCGAAATCCTGCAGGTGGAGAGTGTTGCACCTGGGGCCTTGTGCAACACTGTGAGGGCACCGACTCTCCTCCGGTGCCCCAGACTGTCAAGCTGGGAGCGGGATCATCCCGTCCCTTGCTCCTGCTGTAGTCCGTTGTTGTTGTTGTTGCTGTGTTGTTGGAGCAGCAGTTGGTGGAGTTCTCTCCTCTTCGTCTTCTCTCTGTCTCTGTCTTCTCTCTTTTCTCTCTCTCTCTCTCTCTCTCTCTCTCTCTCTCTCTCTCTCTCTCTCTCTCTCTTCTCTCTCTCTCTCTCTCCTATCTACCTCTCTTTCCTCTCCTCTCTCTCTCTCTCCAAAGTATCTACGCTATAATTAAACACTTCCCTTCCTCAGTATTGGTAAAAGTTCTAAAAAAGTAAATGATAAGTTACGTTGGGCTTACCGAAGTTTGTTTAGGTTAAATTATTCTGTTGCTTAACTTCCAATACTTAAAAATTTAAATCCTTGTTTATTTTCTTCAATTCTTTTTTTCTGTTCAGCCATCACGCATCTGTTTTCTGTTATCTTTTGTTCTTTTTCATCGCATCTGTTTTCTGTTCATTTTGTTCTGTTTCTTTCTGTTGTGTGTTCATTTATGTTCATGAGTCTATAGTTTTATTATTTATGATTGTATAGTTTTTATTATTATTATTATTATAGTTTTCGACAAAGCAAAGTCACCTCCAAGAACATTAGAATAATATAAAAGGTTCTCCCTCAGTATTAAGTCGTGATGTATATATATTAATTAACAAGATTTTGCCTGATATATATTTTTTTCTCTATATTGTATTTTTATATCTTGTAATGTGATATTGACAGGATGTTTTTTGTCTATTTATTTTTTGCTTTACTCGCATTCAGAGGTGGATGTCGGCACACACACACACACACACACACACACACACACACACACACACACACACACACACACACACACACACACACACACACACACACACACACACAGAGGCAGGAGAGAGATCGTTAGGATGGTGAATGGGAGGGAACTGATGGTCATTTCTTCGTTTTCCCTCCCTCCATCCTTCCTTCCCTCCCTCCCTTGCCTCCTTCCCTCATTCCCTCCATCCCTCCATCCCTCTTACCTCACACTGCGCCGCCCATAAATCCCCCCCCATCACTCCTCCCCCCTCTCTCCCCCCCCCCCCCCCCCCCAGTAGCTCCTCACCTTTCATTTCCGGTTTCAGTGTAACATTTCCTCTTCTTTTTCCTCGATTTCGATTATGTGTTACGAAAGCGACACGTGTTTGTACTGTGGCATTTTTTTCTTCTTCTTTATCCTACCTTTCCCTCCGTCCCCTTTTGCCTCCAACTCTTCCCCCTTCTGTCCCTTTCTCTCTCTCTCTCTCTCTCTCTCTCTCTCTCTCTCTCTCTCTCGTCTCTCTCTCTCTCTCTCTCTCTCTCTCCTCTCTCTCCTCTCTCTCTCTCTCTCTCTCTCTCTCTCTCTCTTCTATTCTTCTCATCCATCCCTTTTATCCCTTTCCCTTTTGCCTCCTTATCTTCTCATCTTTTTTTTCATTTTTCTTGATCTTCCCCTACTGATCCCTTTCCCTTTACCTCTCTCTCTCTCTCTCTCTCTCTTCTCTCTCTCTCTCTCTCTCTCTCTCTCTCCTCTCTCTCTCTCTCTCCTCTCTCTCTCTCCTCTCTCTCTCTCTCCTCTCTCTCTCTCTCTCTCTCTCTCTCTCTCTCTCTCTCTCTCTCTCTCTCTCTCTCTCTCTCTCTCTCTCTCTCTCTCTCTCTCCTCTCTCTCTCTCCTCTCTCTCTTCTCTCTCTTTTTATGTATACACTCTGGGACACGTGCTCTATATTGCGTCTTTCCATCACGTGGCCCACAGAACTACCTCATACAAACCTGTCTCTTTTCGGTCCCAAATCGGGTCTGAAATTCGGTCCCAAATTTTTGGTCCCATGTTTTAGTCTTAATGTGTGTATCTTAGACTTACGGTGACATTCCCTAAATATTTTACTTTATATATATTAAGTTTAGATTTTTTGTCTCCTTTTTTAGGGGAGGGGAGAATTGAAAGGGTGTTTACATCTTGTGGTTGTTGAAAAGAAGGACCGAGTTTGGAATCATTGCGGAGATGATAGTAGTAGTAGTTGTTGTAGTAGTAGTAGTAGTAGTAGTAGTAGTAGTAGTAGTGGTAGTAGTCGTCGTGGTCACAAACAGCCTTCTGGGTATATAGACGACCATGAAGGGGAAGAAAGGTAGGAGAGAGAGAGAGAGAGAGAGAGAGAGAGAGAGAGAGAGAGAGAGAGAGAGAGAGAGAGAGAGAGAGAGAGAGAGAGAGAGAGAGAGAGAGAGGATAATGATAGCCTTCGATGAATTTTATTGGCAACATTGTAGGCAGCAGGACCGAAGTGACTGTGTGACGAGGAGGTGGAGGAAGAGGAGAAGGTGGAAGAGGGGGAGGAGTAGGAGGAAGAAGAGGGAGAGGATTAAAAGTAAAAAGGAGTAGAATGAAGAGGAGAATTAAAAGATGATGAAGATGATGATTATAATGGTAATGATGATGTTTTAAGTGAAAGACGATAGACGAAGAAGAAGAAGAAGGAGGAGCAGGAGGAGGAGGAGGAGGAGGAGGAGGAGGAGGAGGAGGAGGAGGAGGAGGAGGAGAGGAGGAGGAGGAGGAGAGGAGGAGGAGGAGAAGAAGAAGAAGAAGAAGAAGAAGAAGAAGAAGAGAAGAAGAAGAAGAAGAAGAAGGAGGAAATAGCCTTGCCTCGGATTGTGTATAGATAACAAAAGGGATCATTTGCTGATGATGTTGATGATTACAAACGTGATTTATAACAAGTAATAAATCAGGACAACAACAATTCAACACTTCACCTCATTTTTGCCCCCCCCCCTGCTAACAATATGCTGACAGGGTTGTAATTCATGGGTTTAATCATAGCAATGTCCACCTTAACAGCAGGCGGTCTTATCAATGCGTGTATAATTCATAGTATCATTCGTAATATATGCGTGTATATTTATAGTACTGTACATTGCCAAGGAAGAGTACACCCACATGCTGCCCATCAACCTTACCTTCGACGGAGAGTAGTGCATCAGTGGACACTAGAGGGGGGCGGCATGAGGCCTTGGCTATTCAATTGGTGGCTAGCAGTCCAAGTCCGAACCTTGAATAGATTTTAACTGGCCCTTTGACAGACTCAGAATAATGGAAATGAATTAATGAAATCTATCTATCTATCTATTTAAATACTTACAAAGTTTCACATGAATGGCTTTTTAACGCGACCAACTGTATTGATTAACTGAATAAAACATGTGATCATTTTTTTGTTTCATGTTTTATGTATGGATTAAACATCCAAAATGTTTCAATGAGAAAAAAAATGGAGGTAAAATAATAGGATAGCCCTTCCATCAATTTCAGTTTTGCTATCCGGCCCTGCTCCTAAACCCATTGAATAGCCCTGCTTTAAGGGATATGCTGAGAAGTACAAAAAGATGAACTGTGAAAAATAAGAAGGAAAAAATATCACATAATTATAATTTATCAACAAAGGCGTTACTATAAGAATACAAAATCGTACCTTTGCCACAAATGGAAACCAAACAAAAGGCCCTTAAGTACTGCAAAGAAAGGGCCGTGCACGTGACACGGGCAAAACACGTGCTAGAGGCTCAAACATAAACAGAACAGATGACAACCAAGTTGACATTTTTAGACACCTGTTTCATAGGTAAAACTTTTAATAGCTAGATATGCATACCCTCCTCTTCCTCCTCCTTACCCCCTGACAGATTCCCCCTGGACATATTCTCCTGTAGACAGTTTCCTCTGTGGAAATTTTCCCTCCTGGATGTATTTGATAACACTGTGTTAGATAACGAAACACTGACCGAAACCATTCCTGTTAATATTTTAGGTTAGGAAAGGTTAGGTTAGGTAGTTTTGCTGACACTTTTTCTTCTGCCATATTCGTTACGAGCGAGCGCAAAGCGCTCGAGAGTCCTCACTGGATACGGGATTTTTCTCACATATAAGCGGCCGACCCGACCGACCGACCGACCGACCGACCGACCGACCGACCGACCGACCGACCGCCGACCGACCGACCGACCATCACGCTTTTCAGGAGCTTATATCTTTGGAATCCCGCTTCCGATTGACAAGCGGTCTTCGCCATCTGATATCCCCCATTCAATCCTTATTTGTGCTTGACATGTTTTGTCTCACGTGAGGGGTCAGCATGGCGCGTGGCGCGTGCCGCGTGATGGGTGTCAGACAACGATATCTTGCTATAGCTGAGAAACGGCTGTACCGACAAAGTTGAAATTTGGTGTGTGGTTTGAGACCACACACCTAGCAATGTCACACAGGTCAAACTCCGGGTGACGTCGCACGTGCGCACATGCGGCGGGTTTCTACGGGCTCGCTCGTCCTTCGCCGATTAAGGCGTCTTACTGGTTTTATATGATAAATGAATAAGAGGTAGAAATGTCTGGTTAAGGAAATGTCCAGGAGGGGAAGATAAAATGTTCAGGAGGGAATTAGTCAAGGAGGGAAATGTCAGGGGGGGGGGGGAAGGTCCAGAGGGGAAAATGTCCTATACTCTCCTCCAATACCAAGAATTACTTACTTGCAGGGTCTGGGCGCTACCAGGAAGGATTGCACGGGTATTATACGAGATCTGAGGCAAGGTTACATATTGAATTTTGTCGAATGAAAAGTTTTGATTTATGACATTGAAACCCCGTAAAGGATAGTGGCAGGAGGATTCTTATCACCCGCCCTCTGATGTGGTATTTTGAGTGCGTGGCGCGTCACCAGTTTGTGTCTCCGCCAAACTACTTGTTCACTTGTATAAGGAACGTCATCCATTATCAAATCAGCAGTAAAAACCTGTCTGAATCCCGTCTTGCATATTTGTGTCACCTAAAGTCCCCATCAATATGACGTCTAGGTCATTTTATCTTGAGTTTAGATGAGTTCTGAGAAAGCTTGAGTTTGTTTCTGCTTTACCATTGACTAAAGATCCGTGCATGCGGCATAAATATTTTCACCTGGAGACGCAGTTTTTATCAGCAAAGTCTGGCATTGAATATAAATTGTATACGAAATAATAATAATACGGTGGGCGATGGGCGGCGAGGGGCGATTTACTTTGTGTATCGGAGGAGGGAAGACGCCCAGCAGGTGCCCGCCCACACGCCCGTCTTTTCCACCTTCAGTCGGAGTGTTCTGGTAAAGTATTATTATACGTAGGAGATGGAATTAAACTAACAGACCTCTCCCTGAACTAACTGAAACCAGCAATAATGAACTGACAGACCTCTCCCTGAACTAACTGTAACCAGCAATAATGAACTGACAGACCTCTCCCTGAACTAACTGTAACCAGCAATAATGAACTGACAGACCTCTCCCTGAACTAACTGTAACCAGCAATAATGAACTGACAGACCTCTCCCTGAACTAACTGTAACCAGCAATAATGAACTGACAGACCTCTCCCTGAACTAACTGCAACCAGCAATAATGAACTGACAGACCTCTCCCTGAACTAACTGCAACCAGCAATAATGAACTGACAGACCTCTCCCTGAACTAACTGTAACCAGCAATAATGAACTGACAGACCTCTCCCTGAACTAACTGTAACCAGCAATAATGAACTGACAGACCTCTCCCTGAACTAACTGAAACCAGCAATAATGAACTGACAGACCTCTCCCTGAACTAACTGTAACCAGCAATAATGAACTGACAGACCTCTCCCTGAACTAACTGTAACCAGCAATAATGAACTAACAGACCTCTCCCTGAACTAACTGTAACCAGCAATAATGAACTAACAGACCTCTCCCTGAACTAACTGTAACCAGCAATAATGAACTAACAGACCTCTCCCTGAACTAACTGTAACCAGCAATAATGAACTAACAGACCTCTCCCTGAACTAACTGCAACCAGCAATAATGAACTGACAGACCTCTCCCTGAACTAACTGCAACCAGCAATAATGAACTAACAGACCTCTCCCTGAACTAACTGCAACCAGCAATAATGAACTGACAGACCTCTCCCTGAACTAACTGAAACCAGCAATAATGAACTGACAGACCTCTCCCTGAACTAACTGAAACCAGCAATAATGAACTGACAGACCCTCCCTGAACTAACTGTAACCAGCAATAATGAACTGACAGACCTCTCCCTGAACTAACTGCAACCAGCAATAATGAACTGACAGACCTCTCCCTGAACTAACTGCAACCAGCAATAATGAACTGACAGACCTCTCCCTGAACTAACTGTAACCAGCAATAATGAACTGACAGACCTCTCCCTGAACTAACTGTAACCAGCAATAATGAACTGACAGACCTCTCCCTGAACTAACTGTAACCAGCAATAATGAACTGACAGACCTCTCCCTGAACTAACTGAAACCAGCAATAATGAACTGACAGACCTCTCCCTGAACTAACTGAAACCAGCAATAATGAACTGACAGACCTCTCCCTGAACTAACTGTAACCAGCAATAATGAACTGACAGACCTCTCCCTGAACTAACTGAAACCAGCAATAATGAACTGACAGACCTCTCCCTGAACTAACTGTAACCAGCAATAATGAACTGGATGAAACCTGTTAATACAATGTGCCCCACCCATACCTATCATGCAAATAGCTATCCCTTAACAGGAGGCTCCCACAAATCACGAGATGCCTCAGGTGTTCCGTACTTGACTGACCCACTGTGGCCGTTAAGGAGATGTATTTTTTTTTTTTTTTTTTTGCCATTCCACTGTTATGAGAGGAAGTCTGAAGTAATTTTTGGCCATTCCACTTATTTTTCCGGCCTCTTGCACACTTACAGATGTTGCTTCCTTATGTTAGTGACCAAAAGCCCGTTTTAACATACAAAAACAAGTTAGCATAGTACCATTTACATAAACAAAGAAATAAAATGAACTATGTGCCTCATCTTTATGTTGAAACACTCCAAAACGAACGAGAATGAAATCTTGACCACCGAGCCATTTCACAACCACTCCATGCGGGGGACGCAAGCACGAGGGTTACGCTGGAAGATGTTTAGCTTCTGCCACTTAATGCCTTCATCAACCTCCTTACCAATTGTAGCCCCATGTCAACCATGATGTAAGTTGTTTAAATAAAAAATAAAAAAAAATAAAAAATGTTCAGTCTGGGTTAACGAATGAGAGATGGGGACAAAGAAACCAATGAGAGATTGAGGTGACACAAAAGAGGAAGCTGAAGATCCTATTGGGAGTGACTAACTTGGCATATTTAAGGCCAGGGAAAACCAGAAAAGAGAAGAGAGAGGAGAGAGAGAGAGAGAGAGAGAGAGAGAGAGAGAGAGAGAGAGAGAGAGAGAGAGAGAGAGAGAGAGAGAGAGAGAGAGAGAGAGAGAGAGAGAGATTTTGTTTGAATTAATTTATTGCGCCGATATAAGTTATGGAAGAGAGAGAGAGAGAGAGAGAGAGAGAGAGAGAGAGAGAGAGAGAGAGAGAGAGAGAGACGAGAGAGAGAGAGAGAGACACACGCTACAACCTCAACCCCCCCCCACACCCCCATCCCTATCCCCCCCACCAGCTCACCTCCATCACGATTGCACACACCAAGATCGCCTCAGACACCCGACATAAAACAAGCTCTAATGCGTTGTAATAGAATATCATCTTCATTTCGGGTTTTGGCGGATAATTATGATTACCGATTTTATGGGTGACGAAAGGTCGTGTGTTGGGGGTTGGGTGGGGGGGTTGGGAGGAGGGGGGAGGGGGGGATCAAGAAAATGGGAGGCGCGCAGAACAACAACAGATGACGCCTTCGCCAAAAGAAGAGAACGTCGTGTCGCGGGGTCGAGGACAATGAGCTGTTTGAAGCATTTTATGACCCGGAGACACTGCCATTTGGTTCCCCCTTAGCACCGAAAAGACACGGCTCAAACCAGAACAATAAACGTGTGGTCCTAGTTTTTTCCCTGCTTGATCTGCCTGTGTGTGTGTGTGTCCTTTTTTGATGGTAGGAAGATAAAGAAGGGAAAAAAGTCAGAAGGAAGAAGTGGTCCTGGTTTTTTCCCTGTTTGATCTGCCTTTGTGTGTGTGTGTGTGTGTGTGTGTGTGTTTGTGTGTGTGTGTCCTTTTTTGATGTAGGTAGATAAAGAAGGATAAAAAAGTAATAAGGGATAGGTGGAAAAAGGTGGGAAAGAGAAGAGACATCCCAGGAAAAGTGGGCACGCCTGTCTGTCTGTCTGTCTGTAGGAAAATATAGAAGGAAACTAAAGTAAGAAGGAAAAGGCGGAAAAAAAGTGGGAGAGGGAAGAGACATGCCAGGAAAAGTGGATACGCCTGTCTGTCTATCTGTCTGTCTGTCTGTCTGTCTGTCTGTCTGTCTGTCTCTTGGTCCTTTATGGAATCTTTATCGTATTTTCAAGAGGATTTATCTTCAAGAACATCATTAATCGCTCTGTCTTCCCTTCTCTTCTTCTAATTCCCTTCTCTTTTTCTGACCTTTACCAATTCCTTGTGATGTTAAAGCAATGTTAGCCGCTGTTACATTTATGGGTCATGTATGTGCCCCTTCAGAGACCATATAGAGGGGATTATGGGGCGATTATTGTAATATCAATGACATCCTTGTTATTTATCCACATTGACCATCCTATATCTAAGCTGAAATCCTTGTTTTTTCACATTTATCGTCCTAAAATATGATCTAAGCTGAAATTCTTGATATTTATCCACATTTACTGTCCTATATCTAAGCTGAAATCCTTGTTTTTTCACATTAACCATCCTATATCTAAGCTGAAATCCTTGTTTTTTCACATTTAGCATCCTATATCTAAGCTGAAATCCTTGTTTTTTCACATATACCATCCTATATCTAAGCTGAAATCCTTGTTTTTTCACATATACCATCCTATATCTAAGCTGAAATCCTTGTTTTTTCACATTTACCATCCTATATCTAAGCTGAAATCCTTGTTTTTTCACATTTAGCATCCTATATCTAAGCTGAAATCCTTGCTTTTTCACATTAACCATCCTATATCTAAGCTGAAATCCTTGTTTTTTCACATTTAGCATCCTATATCTAAGCTGAAATCCTTGCTTTTTCACATTTACCATCCTATATCTAAGCTGAAATCCTTGTTTTTTCACATTTAGCATCCTATATCTAAGCTGAAATTCTTGTTTTTTTCACAATAACCATCCTATATCTAAGCTGAAATCCTTGTTTTTTCACATTTAGCACCCTATATCTAAGCTGAAATTCTTGTTTTTTTCACATGTACCGTCCTATATCTAAGCTGAAATCCTTGGGGGTTTTTTCACATTTACCGTCCTATAATATTATCTAAGCTGAAATCCTCGATATTTATCCACATTTACCATCCTATATCTAAGCTGAAATCCTTGTTTTTACACATTTACCGTCCTATATCTAAGCTGAAATCCTTGTTTTTTTTCGCATTTACCATCCTATATCTAAGCTGAAATCCTTGTTTTTTCACATTAACCATCTTAAATCTAAGCTCTGTCTATGCATGCACGTACAAACACTCCCCCACCTCTAAAACTTCTTATCTCTCAGCAATACATCTAATGATAATGACTTAATCTATCTAATTGACCAAAATAATCTTGTTAATCTATGCATCTTTAACTTTGGTATTTTCCTGATCCTCTTAGCGTGGTGGGCAAACAGGTTACGTAATCATTCTTGCGTATCATTTGTGTAAACGAAGAACATAATTGGCGGCAGAACTCCACCCTCGGTCACGCCACTTGGCATTCTCTCTCTCTCTCTCTCTCTCTCTCTCTCTCTCTCTCTCTCTCTCTCTCTCTCTCTCTCTCTCTCTCTCTCTCTCTCTCTCTCTCTCTTTCTCTCTCTCTTTTCTCTCTATTTCTACCTCCTTCTAAAGTTTATAGTGAAAATATGGTTCTTTTTTAATGATGCATAAACTATACACCAACCAAAAGATTGAATAGAGCTTCATTTTCTCGCGTCCTCTTCTCTCTCTCTCTCTCTCTCTCTCTCTCTCTCTTCTCTCTCTCTCTCTCTCTCTCTCTCTCTCTCTCTCTCTCTCTCTCTCTCTCTCTCTCTTCTCTCTCTCTCTCTCTCTCTCTCTCTCTCTTCTTTTTACCCCAAGGAAATTTCATCTTTCTTTTTACTACTGTTTATTTCGGTTTACCCTCTAGATAATCATTATGGCATATGATACTCTCTCCATCTCGCTAAATATACTTTCAACATTTTAGCAAACTTTTGAATTTCATCTTATTCAAAATTTATTCTATCAAATCCAAGTTATAAGCCTAAGGAAGGAAGGTAAAAGCACACAGACGATATAGGCTCCAACGTAAAAAAAACCACAAAACAAAAAAGTTTCATTTAATATACATAATATTGAGACATATGCAGAGTGCTTCATCGATCTTCTTTCCCGTGTTGAGTATCTTCTGGCACATCTATCCTGTCGTGTCTTGTGTGAACCCCTTCACGCCCAGATCTTTCCTTTGCTATAAAAACAATCGTCTGTTGGTAGCCATAAAATTAAGAAAAGTAACTGAATATACCAAATAAGTTAGTGGCCAAGAATACTAAACAGGTCATATCTATAAAATATTGCTTATATTCACTAAAAATCTTCTAATGGTATCCAAATTACAATGGAAATTACGTTCTGGGCCTCAAGGGGTTAAATCATTCCTCCTCTCTTTTATAATCATAGCGAGAATTTTGGTGGATTTCGACCATTATAACCTCGTAGTATCATCCTCTCATCCATGTTTTTGTGCACCATTTTGTTTTGTTGCGTCGTTATATTTCAGTTAATGATTACGAAATATTTCGTTAGTGTGTTACATTTGGCCGTTCCAAAATTATATCAGTTTTATCCGATAATTCTAACAGTAATACCCCTTACAAGCCTTCAGTCAGTAACATAGAAACATTTGTACCTAAGTTTGCATCCGTTTACCCCTTGAGACCCAGAACGTAATTTCCATTGTAATTTGGCTACCATTAGACGATTTTTAATTAATATAAGCAATATTTTATAGATATGACCTGTTTAGTATCCTTGTCGACGAACTTATTTGGTATATTAAGTTACTTTTCGTAATTAAATGGCTCGACAACAATTTTTTTTATAGTAAAGGGTGGGTATATGTGGGTGTGAAGGGGTTAAACTCACAGCAACACACATTTAACCCCTTTGACTGCAAACTAATCATCAGGGGTATCAACAAACTACAACTATACTAACTAGTCGTACTAAAAACTCTCATCAACACGCCCCCCTCAAAAGAAAGCGTTTAAGAAAGGGTAAATCAATAATAAATCAGCGAAAGTATAGTGTGGTGGATAACATAGTATTAGTAAGGCTTTCTCAGTAAGCTAACATACATTAACCCCCTGAGATCCAGAACGTAATTTCCATTGTAATTTGGGTACCATTAGACGATTTTTAGTGAATATAAGCAATATTTTATAGATATGACCTGTTTAGTATCCTTGACCACTAACTAATTTGGCATATTTAGTCACTTTTCGTAATTTTTGGCTCGACAACAGATGATTTTATATAGCAAAGGAAAGATCTGGGCGTGAAGGGGTTAAACAATATAACACCTGGTACTGTACGAAGAGTAATGAAATGGTGAGGAAGAAGGAGCGCCAAACACATCAATGGCGAGGCGGCAGCTTAGGGCTATTAATCATCAGAGTCATTAAGAGGTGACGGACGCTGCGGAGGAGGAGGAGGAGGAGGAGGAGGAGGAGGAGGAGGAGGAGGAGGAGGAGGAGGAGGAGGAGGAGAAGGAGGAGAAGGAGGAGGAGGAGGAGGCCGAGGAGGAGGAGGAGGAGGCCGAGGAGGTGAGGAGGAGAGGAGGAGGAGGAGGAGGAGGAGGACATGCAAGAGGAAGAGGACAAAGGAGGAAGGAGGTAAAAGAAAAATATGAATAAGAAAAAAAAGATGCAGGAGGAAGAAGTAAAAGGAGAAGAACAAATAGAGGAAGAGGAGGAGAAAGGAGGAAGAAGGTAGTAAAAGGAGAAGAAGAAAGAACAAAAACAAGAGGAAGAAAGAAAAGGAAGAGGAGAGAAAGAAAAAAAATGCAAGAGGAAGAGGAGAATGGAGGAAGGAGGAGGTAAAAAAGGAGAAGAATGAACAAAAAGAGGAAGAAAAAGTGCAAAAGGAAGAGGAGAAAGGAGGAAGAAGGAAGTAAAAAGAGGAAGAAAAAAAATGTAGAAGGAAGAGAAGGAGAAAGAAGGAAGTAAAAGGAGAAAAGAAAAAGAAAAAGAGGAAGAAAAATATATGCAGGAGGTAGAGAAGGAGGAAGAAGGAAGAAGGAAGTAGAAAAGGAGGAGAAAGAACATTAAACAGGAAGAAAGAAAAAGATGCAGGAGGAAGAGGAGGAAGAAGAAGGAGGTAAAGAAAAAATTGAAGAAGAAAGGACAAAAAGAGGAAGAAAAATAAATGCAGGAGGAAGAGGAGGAGGAAGAAGGCAGTAGAAAAGGAGAAGACAGAACATTAAGGAGGAAGAAAGGAAGAGATGCAGGAGGAAGAGGAGGAGGAAGAAGGCAGTAGAAAAGGAGAAGACAGAACATTAAGGAGGAAGAAAGGAAGAGATGCAGGAGGAAGAGGAGGAGGTAAAGTAAAAATAAAAGAAGAAAGAACAAAAAGAAGAAGAACAGAAAATGCAGAAGAAAAAAAGGAGGCGGAGGAAGGGAGGAGGCGGAGCAAGGCAAAGAAACAAGAAGCTTTTTATTAGCAAGACGCCAAAAGGGACTGAAAGACACAGTAACGAAGGATGACAAGTGCTAAAAAGATCCAAAGAAAACACATATGACAGATGATATCATAGATTACACAGTGGAGAATGTGGCGGGCGGGCTGACAGACGGGGTGGTGTGGGGAGGGGGGGCGGATAGCAATAGTGATGATTAGTGAAAGACAGAGACAATTGAGGGGAGGGATAAGAGATTGCGAGGCGTCTATACGAGGCTGAGACAAGGGTGGACAGGTTTAGGATGGAGGGAGATAAAAGATAAGAGATATAAAAGTAAAGGGTAGTACCTGGGAAACGAGTGTATAGTACAGGCTTCGTGGTGAGAGAGAGAGAGAGAGAGAGAGAGAGAGAGAGAGAGAGAGAGAGAGAGAGAGAAGAGAGAGAGAGAGAAGAGAGAGAGAGAGAGAGAGAGAGAGAGAGAGAGAGAGAAGAGAGAGAGAGAGAGAGAGAGAGAGAATGCGAGGAAATGAAGCTCTATTCAGACGTTGGTAGTTATATGCCTTATATATAGCATAATTTAAAAAGAACCATATATTCACTATAAAATTTAGCACTAGGAAGGAAGTAGAGAAAGAGAGAGAAAGAAGAGGAAGAGAATACGAAGCTCTATTCAGACTTTTTGTTGGTGTTTAATTATTATAGCATCATAAAGAGAACCATATTTTTCCTATAAACTTTAGGAGTTAGAGAAAGAGAGAGAGAGAGAGAGAGAGAGAGAGAGAGAGAGAGAGAGAGAGAGAGAGAGAGAGAGAGAGAGAGAGAGAGAGAGAGAGAGAGAGAGAGAGAGAGAGAGAGAGAGAGAGAGAGGAGAGAAGAAAGAGGTAGAGAGAGAGAAGAGGTAGAGAGAGAGAGAGAGAGGAGAGAGAGAGAGAGAGAGAGAGAGAGAGAGAGAGAGGAGAGAGAGAGAGAGAGAGAGGTAGAGAAAGAGAGATAGAAGAAGAGAACGCGAGGAAATGAGCTCTATTCAGACTTTTCGTTGGTGTAGAATTATAGCATCATTAAAAAAGTACCATATTTCCCCTATATATACGTAAGCTATCACGCTATTAACTTCTCTCGACACGGTGTAAGAGGATAATCCCGCCATGACTTTACTGTAGTTTAGGATTAAGGGTGACGTCTCTATAGCGTATAAAGCGTCTATATAGCGTAGTTTTATCGCCGGCATTCCCTGAGTGCATTGCACCCGACGCTGGTCAAGGAGGAGGAGGAGGAGGAGGAGGAGGAGGAGGAGGAGAAGGAGGATGATGAGGAAGGGTATGTGTAAAGGAAGTTATAAAGGGTGGAGAACAAGGGAAGGAAAGAAAGAAGGAAAGAAGGAAGGAAGGAAGGGTATGTGTAAAGGAAGGTATAAAGGGTGGGGAACAAGGGAAGGAAAGAAAGAAGGAAGGAAGGAAAGAAGGAAGGAAGGAAAGAAGGAAGGAAGGTATAAAGGGTGGGGAACAAGGGAAGGAAAGAAAGAAGGAAGGAAGGAAGGAAGGGTATGTGTAAGTGAAGGAAGGAAAGAAGGAAGGAAGGAAGGGTATGTGTAAGTGAAGGAAGGAAAGAAGGAAGGAAGGAAGGGTATGTGTAAGTGAAGGAAGAAAAGAAGGAAGGAAGGAAGGGTTGAGCACATACGAGTCTTTGTGGTCTGTTTAAAGGGCATGTTACATTTTCATCAACTGCATCTTCATCATTGTCATCATTATCAATTTATCTGCATTGGCCATGTAATATAATAGTAGTGTAGAGGAATACAATTTTAGAGGAGAAACAAAAAAAGGCTGAATATATTACCTCTACAATACCCAACCTAACCCTAAGCTAACCTAACTCTAATCTAAACCTAATCTAAACCTAACCTAACCTAACCTAACCTAACCTAACCTAACCTAACCTTAACCTAACCTAACCTAACCTTTTACAAGTCATTAAGAATCAGGTTTTTCGTCATTCTGCTTTACACCATCACAAAAAATACCAGTTAAGCTCGGGATTGAGTTGCACATAATGTAACCCAACGTCGAGGCAGCAACCGTTCAAAATACCTACTCAATCACAGCATCCCAAACTTTGTGTGTATCAGAGATGGAGAGTGGCGAGAGTTTGCCAGTGATTCATGATGCAATATATTCCTCTCTTAATTATAGGCCTTTCTTTATAGCATGTATCGGGTCTTAGCCATTCATATGTAGCTATGTTTTTTTTTTTTTTGTTGTTTTTGTGCCTATAGCACCTGTAGGCAGTGACCTCCAGTGCTCGGATAGTAGGCCCCGGAGGTTCACTTGAGGGATGTGATAGTTGGCCCTCGCCCGTGGTGGCGCAGGCAGGATTTTTATAGTGACGCCTGTGATTAGAGGCTCATGCTGCCCCCCTGTGTCCTCCGATGCACTCGCAATCGAAGGTAGAGTTAATGGGCAGCATGTGGGTGTTCTTAGGCCACTCGACGGTTCAGAAAGATTTTAAGTGGATTTTGGTTCTCATCGGGGATTGAACTCGGGCCACTCAGAGACGCTAACTACTCTGCTACCGCCTTCCCTGTAGGTTCTTTATTCTCTTATTACTGTCTTCTATATAGGGACTGGCAACTATGCGAACTTTTTGTTACTTTTTTTTGCCCTTGGCCGGTCCTTTGTGATGTAAAAAAAGAAGAAAAAAAGAAAGGTGTGTGTAGGGGCATGATACTTACTCCGTCAGTTCCCGCACGGACGGCCAGGGCGAAGGAAGGGCAAGGAAACAGGATTTGAGCCAGAAGTAAAAGAAAGAGGGAGGGATTGAGGTGGCGAGACTAATAAGTTGCTTCACGGATACCATCAGAACTGGATAACTACTCAGACAATGGAGAGGGTTTGGCGGCGAGGATAAACACGGCATGAAGCAGAAGTATTGGATTTCTTTAACGTTTCGACCACCGCCTTCTTCAAAGAGAGAGAGAGAGAGAGAGAGAGAGAGAGAGAGAGAGAGAGAGAGAGAGAGAGAGAGAGAGAGAGAGAGAGAGAGAGAGAGAGAGAGAGAGAGAGAGAGAGAGAGAGAGAGAGAGAGAGAGAGAGAGAGAGAGAGAGAGAGAGAGAGAGCCGCTGCCGTACGTGGTACCACTAGCGCCAGTTCACAAACACATACATCAGTTGGTGGAACACGCTGATATCACAAACAGAGTTTAACGGAGCGAGTATCCAGGAATTCAAAGTGATGGTGAACAACTGGTCGCTGGGCAGAGATGAGTGATAGTGATAAGTGACTATTATAAGGACCAGAGTAAGACTTTAAGATAGGGAGCATGAAGAATGTAACCTTTAGTCTGTAAGTTACTATACTCCAATATAATATTGAATGTAACTTCTCTGTAAACTGTTAATTAGTATTAATAAAATAAATAAAAGCGAGAGAGAGAGAGAGAGAGAGAGAGAGAGAGAGAGAGAGAGAGAGAGAGAGAGAGAGAGAGAGAGAGAGAGAGAGAGAGAGAGAGAGAGAGAGAGAGAGAGAAAAAAAAAAAAGAGAAAACAGAAAAGAGAAGAGAGAAAAAAAAAATCAGAAGGCAGTGTATAATCAAAACATTAAAGAAAAAAAAAATAGTATACATCTGCTCTATACAGTATTGCATCAACCAATAAATTAACTCTATAATTATCGAAACTTCCTCTCTCTGATGCCCTTGGGAAGTTAGTTCAGTAAGCAATCATTCTATTTGAGTTTAAGTTTTGAGTTTTTTATGTTGAATCCTTTTCTTCCATTTGAAACTCCGAAGGGCATACACTCCGAAGGGCATATGCTCTGAAGGGCATATACTCCGAAGGGCATACACTCCGAAGGACATATACTCCTGAAGGGCATATACTCCGAAGGGCATACACTCCGAAGGGCATACACTCCTGAAGGGCATACACTCCGAAGGGCATACACTCCTGAAGGGCATACACTCCGAAGGGCATATATTCCGAAGGGCATACACTCCGAAGGGCATACCCTCCTGAAGGGCATACACTCCGAAGGGCATACCCTCCGAAGGGCATACACTCCGAAGGGCATACATTCCGAAGGGCATACACTCCGAAGGGCATACACTCCGAAGGGTCTATACTCCAAAGGGCATATACTCCGAAGGGCATACACTCCGAAGGGCATACACTCCGAAGGGTCTATACTCCGAAGGGCATACACTCCAAAGGGTCTATACTCCGAAGGGCATACACTCCAAAGGGCATCTAACTCCGAAGGGCATACACTCCGAAGGGTCTATACTCCGAAGGGCATACACTCCGAAGGGTCTATACTCCGAAGGGCATACACTCCGAAGGGTCTATACTCCGAAGGGCATACACTCCGAAGGGTCTATACTCCGAAAGGCATACATACCGAAGGGCATACAATACACTCCGAAGAGCATAAACTCCGAAGGGCATACACTCGAAGGGCATACACTCCGAAGGGCCCACACTCCAAAGGGCATACACCAAAGGGCATATACTCCGAAGGCATACACTCTAAAGGGCATACACTCTGAAGGGCAAATACTCATGAGGGCATATACTCCGAAGGGAGTTCACTCCGAAGGGCATGCACAACGAAGGGCATTTACTCCGAAGGGCATATACTCCGAAGGGCAAATACTCCGAAGGGCAAATACTCCGAAGGGCATACACTCCGAAGGGCATACACTCTGAAAGGCATATACTCCGAAGGGCATACACTCGGACATACACTCCGAAGGGCAAATACTCCGAAGGGCATACACTCCGAAGGGCATACAGTCCGAAGGGCATACACTCTGAAAGGCATATACTCCGAAGAGCATACACTCCGAAGGGCAAATACTCCGAAGGGCATTTCTCCTTCCCCCGCCCCGCCCCCCTGGACAATGGGTGGAGGTGACTCAGCCCGCCCCTCGTCTGGCCCGCCGCCCAGACGCTGCAGGGTCAAGGTGGGAAGGTCAGCGGCGGGAGGTCGAGCAAGCCACGTCAAGGGAGTCCTGACTGTAATTTGGTCTGCAGCCCCCCCACTATTGCCCCCCTCCCCGCCCCCCACTCGCACGCCCTATTACCCCCAATGCACCTCTTTTTTTCTATCACCCCCTACGCACCTCCACCTTTTCACGCCCCTCTTCTTTTTATCACCTTCACATGCCCTCTTCCTACCACCTTCTTCGCCTCTCCTCTTCCTATAACCTCCTACGCCCCTCTTCCTATCACCCCCTCATACTTTCTTCATATCATTCCTTACGCACCTCCTCTTCCTATCACCTCCTACGCACCTCTTCCTATAACCTCCTATGCACCTCTTCCTATAACCCCTTCACGCACCTCCTCTTCCTATCACCTCCTACGCACCTCTTCCTATAACCTCCTATGCACCTCTTCCTATAACCCCTCCACGCACCTCCTCTTCCTATCACCTCCTACGCACCTCTTCCTATAACCTCCTATGCACCCTCTATAACCCCTTCACGCATCCTCTTCTATCACTCTACGCCCTCTTCTTCCTATCCCCCTCAGCCCTCTTCCTATAACCTCCTATGCACCCCCTCTCCCTATCCCCCTAACGCACCTCCTTATCCTATCACCTCTTCACGCCCTCTTCTTTCTATCACCTCTTCAACTCTTTTATAAACCTCATGCTCTCTTCATATCACGCCTATAGGGCCCCTACGCACCTACTCTTCCTATCACCCCTACAGCCCTCCCCTATCACCCCCCGCCCCTCCAACCCCCCCCCCACGCTTGCATGCCGCCCGCCCGCCCACCCATGTTAGCTGGGGAGCCACGTAGAAGAAAACATGAAAATAAAGGGTATATACACGTGCATTATATTGCTAACACGTCTCTCAGGATGAAGAGTTGGTGTTCTGTCTCATTATTCGCGAAGGTTACATGAGCGATGAGAGAAAGAAGGGAGGAGGAGGAGGAGGAGGAGGAGGAGGAGGAGGAGGAGGAGGAGGAGGAGGAGGAGGAGGAGGAGGAGAAGGAGGAGGAGGAGGAGGAGGAGGAGGGACGGGGAAGGAGGATGAAGGGAGGAGGTAAAAAAGGTATAGGTAAAGTAACAAATCGTGTGAGACTTATGGAAAAGAGATAGATGTGAATATGTAGAAATAAAAAGGTTGAAGAAAAATGTATGAGTAATGGAAAGTGAATGTTTATTATGATGGTTGAAGTTGTAGAGTTCGAAGGAGAGTAATAAAGATGGAGGAGGAATGAAGGCTATACGGTAGAAAAGGATCCATAGTTATTCATGTGTATGTGTGTCTGTCCACACCGCCTGAATGGCTTGGTGGGTTAGAGCGTCCGGCACTATTATGTGGTCCGGCGTTCGATCCCCGGTCCCTATCATTCCCGGGGATCTTTTCACTGAGAAATTCGGGCGGTTACTATCCCCTTTGAGCAAGGGGATGGGTGTGTGTGGTGTGTAAGGTCCCAGCATTACCCATAGATCGGTAATAATGAGCTCCAAGCTCGTACTGGGAGGATGAAACTGGCGATCGCGAGTCTGACTCGCCTGGACAAGACCATGGGTGAATAACACACACTCGCGCAGCTCTCGTCTATAGGGTCATAAATGTCATCATCAAAGAGGGACCACCTAGCCTTAACACCCTCGCCCCTCCATTCCCTCGCCTCAAAACACACCTTCACATCACCTGTCACACTTAACACACCTTTCCTCCCATACACACATAACACACACTCTCTCTATATATATACATCCTGATTGATCAAAACAAACATTAAGATTTTATAGTTATTTATCTATAGTTTATCAATGTTTAAGTGCTATTTTTATATTTATGTTGTGTTGGTTTTTATTGTTTTGTTGTTGGTATTTTGGCCTTGGTTGTTGGTGATCGTTGTCTATATGTTGTTGGGTTGTCCATATCCCAATAATTAATCAATTTATCTACATTTTTGTATATTATATGCATAATGTTTACACACACACACACACACACACACACACACGCACACACACCCACACCCACACCCACACCCACCCACCCACCCACCCACCCACCCACCCACCCACCCCACCCCACCCACCCACCCACCCACCACACCCACCCACCCACCCACCCACCCACCACCACCCACCCACCCACCCACCCACCACCACACACACCCCACCCACCCACCCACCCACCCACCCACCCACCCACCACCCACACCACACACCCACCACACCCACCCACCCCACCCACCACCCACACCACACCACCCACCCACACCCACACCACCACCACCCACCCACCCACCCCACCACCACCCCCCACCCACCCACCACACACCAACACCCACCACACACCACACCCCACCACCCACACACACCACCCACCCACCCACACCCCACCACCCACACCACCACCACCCACCACACACCACACACACACCACAACACCCACACCACACAACACCACCCCACACCACCACCCACACACAACACCTATTCCTAACCACACCTCCCAATCTTCACAACAACCCCCACAGAGCATGACACAACCTTATTTCCTTTAACCATCATACACACATACACACTGATCATTTCTTTGCCAGAGTTTCATACCAGGCAAAACTGTACCTCGCCTCATTTTCTACGCAGTCCACTCCTTTTCCCTTTCCTTTGTTTCACTCCACTATATCCTCCTCCACCCCCCCCCCAACCCCCTCATCTTACAGCAAGTATTCCTTCCATTTCTTTTCCTCCACCTTGCATCAACGTACCTTCTCTTACCCCTCCTTACCTCCCTCTCTTCCATCTTCCTCCACTCTCCCCACCTGCCTCTCCTCTCCCCGTCACCCCCTCCATCGCCTCCCTCTTGTGCCGCCCTAAGACAAGAACAATAGCACTGGAAGTCGACAAAAAGTACTGACTGTATATACCGACACGTTTTTAAAGTTACTCATTATAAACATTTAACCCTTAGCGCCTAATGATCCCTAATCCATCATCCCACAAACATGCAATAGGGTTCTTTACTACTACTACTACTACTACTACTACTACTACTACTACTACTACTACTACTACTATACTACTACTACTACTATTTCTACTACTACTATTTCTACTACTACTACTTTTACTTCTACTACTACTACTACTACTACTACTACTACTACTACTACTACTACTACTACTACTACTACTACTACTACTACTACTACTATATCTACTACTACTATTTCTACTACTACTACTACTACTACTACTACTACTACTACTACTACTACTACTACTACTACCAACTACTACTACTACTACTACTACTACTACTACTACTACTACTACTACTACTACTACTACTACTACTACTACCACCACTACTACTACTACTACTACTACTACTATTTCTATTTCTACTACTACTATTTCTACTACTACTACTTTTACTTCTACTACTACTACTACTACTTCTACTACTACTACTTTTACTTCTACTACTACTACTACTTCTACTACTACTACTATAACTCATCTATTTCCTCCATAGTAAATACATGAATCAAATCAATGTTATATGAATGATACTCACGGTGGGAAAAAAATATCGGTATAACTTTCAAGGAGGTAAAAAAAAATGGAATACCTATGAAACTGAAGGCGGTAGAAAAATAAATGGCATACCTGTGGAAATTAAAGAGGTAGATAAAAAGGAAAATAACTATGAAAATGTGGTTGAGTGGGAAAAAATCGTGGAAACTTTGAAGGAGTTAAAAAAAATGGAATACCTGTGAAAATGAAGGCGGTAGAAAAAAAAGAATAACTATGAAATGTGGTTGAGTGCATGCCATGGGTTGTCCAGCGCCATCTAGGAGGACCGACCCGGAACTTGCACATCCCTGGCCATGACGAGAGACTTTTCCCCAAGGACAACCCTACACTACCCTGCCCTACCCTGCCCTGCCCTGCCCTGCCCTGCCCGTCCCTTACCTTGCCCTGGTCTGCCTGCTGCACCTACCTACCTACCTACCTACCCACCTACCCACCCACCCATTCACCTACCTACCTACCTACCTACCTACCTACCTACCCACCTACCCACCCACCCACCCACCCACCCACCCATTCACCTACCTACCTACCTACCTACCTAACTACCTACCTACCTACCTACCTACCTACCCACCCACCCACCCACCCACCCACCACCCATTCACCTACCTACCTACCTACCTACCTACCTACCTACCTACCTACCTACCTACCTACCTACCTACCACACCCACCCTACACCTACCTACCTACCTACCTACTCTACCTACCTACCTACCCACCTACCCCCCACCCACACCTACCTACCTACCTACCTACCTACCCACCTACCACACCCACCTACCCACCACCTACCTACCTACCCTACCCTACCTACCTACACCTACCTACCTACCTACTACTACCTACCTACCTACCTACCTACCTACTACCCACCCACCCACCCACCCACCTACCTACCTACACTACCTACCTTACCTACCTACCTACCTACCCTACCTACCTACCTACCTACACTACCTACCTCCTACCTACCTACCTACCTACCTACCTACCCTACCTACCTACCTACCCACCCACCCCCTACCACCCACCCACCCACCCACCCACCCACCCACCACCCACCACCACCACCCACCCCCCACCCACCACCTACCTACCTACCTACCTACCTACCTACTACCTACCTACCTACCTACCTACCTACCTACCTACCCACCCCACCTACCCACCCACCCACCCACCCACCCACCCACCCACCCACCCACCCACCAACCCACCCACCAATACCTACCCACCCACCCACCACCCACCTACCTACAACCTACCACCTTACCTACCTACCTACCTACCACCTACCTACCTACCTACCTACCTACCTACCTACCTACTACCACCCACCCACCCACCACCCACCCACCCACCACCCACCCACCCACCCACCAACCACCCACCCACCACACCACACCACCCCCCTACCTACCTCTCCACCTACCTACCTACCTACCTACCTACCTACCCACCTACCTACCTACCTACCTACCTACTACCTACCTACCCACCTACCTACCTACCTACCCATCCACCTACCTACCTACCTACCTACCTACCTACCTACCTACCCACCCACCCACCACCATTCACCTACCTACCTACCTACCTACCTACCTACCCACCCACCTACCTACCTACCTACCTACCTACCTACCTACCTACCTACCTACCTACCTACCTACCTACCTACCCACCGCCTCCTCTGTCCACCTTCCTTCCTACCTATCTCTACCCATTATAATTGTGGAACTAAAGGCTATTGCAGTCTATTACATGCTCAGAAACCCTAGTTCTATCCACCATTATCCATCGTATCTACCTATCGCTACCTGTTATATTTGTAGAGCGATAAAACATTGCAGTCTATTAGGTGCTCAGAAACCCTACCTCTATCCACCATTATCCCTCATTCCTACCTATCTCTACCCATTATAATTGTAGAGATAAAGGTCTTGCAGTCTATTAGATGCTCAGAAACCCTCCTCCCTACCTATCTCTTCCTATTATAATTGTAGAAGAAGAGGCAATACCGTCTATGTCCACAATCCCTCCCTCACACACATGGTTCTCAAATGGCTCACGTGGTTCTCAAATGGCTCACGTGGTTCTCAAATGGCTCACGTGGCTCTCAAATGGCTCACGTGGTTCTCAAATGACTCATGTGGTTCTCAAATGGTTTACGTGGTTCTCAAATGGCTCATGTGGTTCTCAAATGGCTCATGTGGTTCTCAAATGGCTTACGTGGTTCTCAAATGGGTCACGTGATTGTTCTCAAATGGCTTACGTGGTTCTCAAATGGCTTACGTGGTTCTCAAATGGCTTACGTGGTTCTCAAATGGCTTACGTGGTTCTCAAATGGCTCATGTGGTTCTCAAATGGCTTACGTGGTTCTCAAATGGCTTACGTGGTTCTCAAATGGCTCATGTGGTTCTCAAATGGCTTACGTGGTTCTCAAATGGCTTACGTGGTTCTCAAATGGCTCATGTGGTTCTCAAATGGCTTACGTGGTTCTCAAATGGCTCACGTGGTTCTCAAATGGCATACGTGGTTCTCAAATGGCTCACGTGGTTCTCAAATGGCTCACGTGGTTCTCAAATGGCTCATGTGGTTCTCAAATGGCTTACATGGTTCTCAAATGGCTCATGTGGTTCTCAAATGGCTTACGTGGTTCTCAAATGGGTCACGTGATTGTTCTCAAATGGCTTACGTGGTTCTCAAATGGCTCACGTGGTTCTCAAATGGCTCATGCGGTTCTCAAATGTCTTACGTGGTTCTCAAATGGCTTACGTGGTTCTCAAATGGCTCACGTGGTTCTCAAATGGCTCACGTGGTTCTCAAATGGCTCACGTGATTGTTCTCAAATGGCTTACGTGGTTCTCAAATGGCTCACGTGATTGTTCTCAAATGGCTTACGTGGTTCTCAAATGGCTCACGTGGTTCTCAAATGGCTCAAGTGGTTCTCAAATGGCTTACGTGGTTCTCAAATGGCCCACGTGATTGTTCTCAAATGGCTTACGTGGTTCTCAAATGGCTTACGTGGTTCTCAAATGGCTCACGTGGTTCTCAAATGGCTCATGCGGTTCTCAAGTTTACGTGGTTCTCAAAGGCTTACGTGGTCTCAAATGGTCACGTGGTTCTCAAATGGCTCAGTGGTTCTCAAATGGCCTCACGTGATTGTTCTCAAAGCTTACGTGGTTCCAAGGCTCACGTGATTGTTCTCAAATGGCTTACGTGGTTCTCAAATGGCTCACGTGGTTCTCAAATGGCTCATGTGGTTCTCAAATGGCTCACGTGGTTCTCAAATGGCCCACGTCGCGTCAGCATCAGGGTTGGGGCCACGAAGGGCACGCGGGCGGGCGGGCGGGGTCCAGATTCCCGTCACTCACCCTGCCAGCTCACACAAGGACTAATTAAGTACGGTAAAGACATCCCATTCCTCCCTCTCCCTTACGCATCCTTTTTTGTAGACCTGGGCGGCGTCACTTGATCCAGACTTAAACTAAAAACCCTTCACACAGTACGTACCCAACAACCACTACATACATACAGACAGACAGAGAGACTCGGTCAGGATTTATAGACTCTTATAGTGGTTCTTATTATTATCTGTGAGTGTTATGTGTACATGTCACACTCACACACTGTTTTTACACGGTTTCTATTTCTCATCCTTGCGACGACTTAAATATTTTCAAGAGAGGAGTAACAAGACACCTCCCGAACTAAATTGGCCAAACTCCCCATTTTTATTTGCTCTTACTGTCTTCTTTATTGAGACTGGCAATTAAGCGGGCTCTTTGTTGCTTTTTTTTTTTTTGCCCTTGGCCAGTCTTTTGTAATGTAAAAAAAAATACAACGTTAATTTCTTCTTCTTTCTTCTTTCTGTCCTCCTTCTCCCTCTTGGCTAGCTCTATAGGTGCCCACGTCTAAGGCAACCTCGCAGCCTTCCACCCACCCGTTCCTCCCTGGCCTGCATAGGGTAGGCTGGCAGGTTGCAGGTTCCTTCTCCTTCAACCCCCCCTCCCCCCCAACACCCAAATCGCTCACACACCGCCCGCCCGCCCCCCTGCCTCACTCTCTCTCTCTCTCGCCGGTCTCATTACCATGCGCAACACGTTCTCTGCAGCACTTACCATTGTTCCTTCCCTCCTTCCCTCCTCCATGTTCCTGCACTGACGACACAAGACAACACACACACACACACAACACACAACACACACACACACACACACACCCCACACACACACACACACACACACACACACACACACACAAACAACACACACACACACACACACTCAAGCATCCTCACATGTATACCCCCTCGCATACCCCACTAACATACACTTGAACAAACATCCATTTCCTTAACATTCATCACAATACCCCCCCCCCTACACACACACGCACACACACATCCCCCCTCCCCCCACACACACAGATAATCCACATACGTACGTAACCTCCACTTATCCACTTTACAGTCACTACCTCCACTTACATCTATGACTATATATCTACATACCCTTCACCTTGTTCTCCCCCCTCTCCCCTCCCTTCCATCCCTCCCCCTCCCTTCCCCTCCCTCTCCACTCCCCCCTCTCTCCTCCATGTTTACTTTTCCACCTACGCCCTGTGTCCACCTTAACCTCCACACACCTTCCCTCCCTCAACTTTACCCTTCCACAACCAACATCAACAACCTCTCCTCCTCTCCTTCTCCTGAACCTCCTCTTCCTCCTCCCCCTCTCTCTCCTCCTCCTCTCCTCTCTGATCCTCCCTTCTCTCCTCCTCACTCCTCCTCTCCTCCTCCTCCCTCCTCCTCCTCCTCTCCCCTCCTCCTCCTCCTCCTCCTCCTCCTCCTCTTCCTCCATCCTCCTCCTCCTCCTCCTCCTCCTCAATGGTATTGATATGCGAATTCGTATCTAGTCCCCCGTTCGATTAGTTGTAGTGGTAGTGGTAGTTGTAGTTAGTTTTCAATCCGATCATTCTGCACTATGGAACTTTCCCGTTCCTACCTCTTTAGGGACCTGGTATCTTTTTCCAACTGTTTTCTTACAAGTAGTTGATAGTTAGTAGTATGTAGATACCCTCGCTATGGACCAATAGGTCTCCTGGTGTCTGTTACTCCTATGTAAAAATCATATGTAATCCTGATCCTCCTCTAACTCCTTCCCACCACTCCTCCTTCCTACTCCGGCATGAGGAAGGCAACGTCGGTTCTCTCTAAAGGAATGATTACCGAGAGTTCTTTACTTCGATTACTCTCTTTGATTTGATTATCTTGTGTGTGTGTGTTGTGTGTGTGGTGTGGTGTGTGTGTGGTTGTGTGTGTGTGTGGTGTGTATGTGTGTGTGGTGTGGTGTGTGTTGTGTGTGTGTGTGTGTGTGTGTGTGTGTGTGTGTGCCTGTGTGTGTGTGTGTGTGTAATAATAGGAGTATAGATTATGAATAGATAGACAAATGTTGCATGGAAGCAATCTTACGTTATATGTTTTATAGCGCGCGTACTCATATATCTTTTTTTTATTTTTTATTTTTTTATTTTTTTTAAACTTATTACATTGAATACAGAAGGGGAGTGAGTTGGCTAAAGTCCTGACTGGGACGCCAAGATCTTAGCAGTATTATATTATATTAATATCAATAATTATACAAATAATATGGAAAAAAAAGTACAGCAATTCTCTGCTATAAATTAATATGATAACAAACTATAGCTAATACAAATAATATAAAAGAAAGTTATACTAATACATGATACACATATATATAAAGAAGTTATACTAATATAAAACAATCTTATTATACAAATGTTAGTAATGATTTTTTGCATGCTTTATGCGTTAGTTCCGCTTGCAGCCAGCCATTACGCCCGATTTGAAGGCGTGCATGGAAGTGGTGAGATGCAGGTCGGTCTGGCGCACCAAGGTGTTCCATAGTCGACCATAGCGGGGTAGGAAGGAGCGGAAGGTAATGTTCCGTCCTCGCGAAGGGCACAGTCACTTGATGGTCGATGTTGTGGGCCGCACGGGTAGAATGGGAGGGCCTGGCCCGTGGGTTGAGGCGCAGCTCTGCTAGTTGTAGGAGCTGCATCCTGTGAGCCTTGTACATGACGCACATGCCTGCCACGTCACGCCGCGCTGTGAGAGGTTGAATGATCTGTGCAGCAGCCTCAGGGGCTTTCAGCCGGGCCAGCCGCTGGGCTCTGGCTTGAACCCGGTCAAGGAGGCGTGAGGTATGACGGGGGGCAGGAGGACCATGCGAGGGGCGAGTATTCCATCAGGGAGCGGACTTGTGACTTGTAGAGTGTGCCGACTCACTGAGCGTCCAGGAGGTGCGCGACGCGTCGGATGCAGCTCAGTTTCCAGGTAGCATCCTTGGCGACCTTCTTGACGTGGCTGGTTGTATGTAAGGCCAGAGTCGAACTCCACCCCTAGAATGTTGACTAACTCCTGGAGGTGTATTTTTCTGCCTTCCAGGAGAATGGCGTGTTGGTCACAGTTGACTGCATCTGCCTGCGGGAGATGAGGACGGCTGAGTCTTGTCTGGTGCAAAGGTGACTTGCCATCTCTTGCCCCAGGAGGCGATGCTCTGCAGTGTCTGGTTGATACGAAGACTGTGTTGTGGCGGTCACTCCTCTCACAGGTGAATGTGAGAGTACAGTCGTCGCGTACGCTCTTGCCTCAGGAATCAGCTGCAGGATGTCGTTGAAGTAAACGTTCCAAAGTAATGGCCCCCAGGACACTTCCTTGAGGGACACTGGCTTTTGATAGCATTTTCAGAGGAGGGTGACCATTCACCACCACGCGCAGAGTCTTTCATGGAGGTAATCTTGCAGGAGGTTGTAACAGGTCCCGCAGATCCCAGGCTTCTCAGCTTGGTAGTGATGCCCTGATGCCACACCCTATCAAAGGCACACAGCGATGTCAAGGACGCGACGACGAAGGTGTCTTGCCCCGATCTAGGGAGTGGTTCCAGGCTGCTGAGTGCAGGAGAAGAAGGTCTGCTGCAGATCTCCCCTGTCGGAAGCCAGAATTGCCGTGAATTTAGCAAGCGGTGAGCGTCAAAAAATGTAGTGATTTTGGAGGCAATGATGGACTCAAGAACTTTCCCAACAACGGAAAGGAGGGCAAATGGGGCGGTAGTTCTGAGGATCGCCTCTGCTCTTCTTTTTGTGGATAGCACAGACTCTCGCCACTTTCCACTCAGATGGCCACTGCTGAGATGAAAGGCACTCCCGGAAGATGGTAGCAAGAGGCACAGCAAGTTGTGAGGCACATCTTTTAAGCAGGTGAGGGCTGATAACTATCTGGTCCCAGCGCTTTCTTGGGATCAACTTGTTGAAGTTGTGCAACACCTCCTCCGTGGTAATGGTGATGTTCCTAGGGCGGCCTTGGTTAGAACCGGAACTGTAGGAGGTCACGTTGGGTCAGGAACTGTCATCTTGGAGGAGAGAAGTGGGCAGCCAACACCTGAGCTTTACCCGGTGACTGTGACAACAGAGCCATCAGGTGCTGTCAACGGTGGGATGCTGTCGTCACGAGAGAAGCCCTGTTGTTGTTTGATGCTGCTCCCACCAATCCTAGTGCCCCACTGGACTGGCCTGTTAGCTTTCGCTTGAGGTGATCCCTCCAGTTGTTGATCGCCTCTTTCTGGACTCTTTCATATTTTCACAGGCCATTGTGCTGTGTTTATGTCTTCTTGTGGTGGTGGGGACTTATATCGCAACCAGGCCTTGCTCTTATTGTCTGCTGCTTTCTGCATTGAAAACAAACCAGGGCTGGTCTCCCGGTTTAGACTGTATGTCTGGCAGGGACACAAATCTTCTTTGGTGGGACATCAGGATTTCTGTGAAGTTCTTCACTTGTGTGTCAACGTCACCTGTAAGCACGTCAGACCACACAATGTGTTAAGTTTTGCCTTCATGCATCCAGTTCCCCTTGTCCCATAGCCAGTTGGTGCGAGTCACTGCCTCATCTCTGTCGATGGCCAGCTTGATCTTGGTGAGAACAGCCAGGTGGTCAGGAGGAACCCACTGTGCTAGCGGACGGCAAGTCACTATACTGCAGGGCAAATCGGTGATTACAGGGTCAAGTGAAGACCCTGAGATGTGGGTGGGGAAGTCGACGTGATTGGGGAGTCCAAACACCGTCAAACAGCTCGTCAAAACTGCCTCTGGACAAGGGTACTGGTTGAGATCACCCACAATGATGAGATGCTTACAGGAGTGCTGGAGGAGCAGGGCATCTAAGTTGGTGGTCAGGTAGTGAAGGGGCTCACTCCTTGCCACTGTGGACGGTAACACACGCACAGCAGAATGGAGTCTTGAGTGTGTGTCCACAATTGAAGTGAAGTTTTGAATCTCTCTTAAGCAGTTCTATAGACTACGATATATTCTATCTCTGCTCTCTCGCTCTCTCGTCTCTCTCGTCTCTCCTCTCTCCTCCTCTCTCTCTCTCTCTTCTCTCTCTCTCTCTCTCTCTCTCTCTCCTCCTCACCACCCACACACACACGCACACACACACACACACACACACACACACACACACACACACACACACACACACACACCACACACACACACACACACACACACACACACACAGGAATGTCATCTGTATTAAAACAAATCGAGTGCGTTATCTGGAGAAGAGAGAGAAGAGAGAGAGAGAGAGAAGAAGAGGAGAGAAGAGAGAGAGAGGAGAGAGAGAGAGAGAGAGAGGAAGAGAGAGAGAGAGGAGATCAAGTACAAGGTAAGGAATCAGACAAAGTAAGAATCTCAGCCTCAGAACAAGGTCATTAGTCTCGGTGTGTGTTTAGTGGTGTTGCTTTGTTTGTGGTGGTTTTAATGTTGCTTATTTGTGGTGGTTTAGTGTTTTTGGTTTGTTTGTGGTGGTTTAGTGTTTTTGGTTTGTTTGTGGTGGTTTAGTGTTTTGGTATTGTGGGGTTTGTGTTTTTGGTTTTTGTGGTTGGTTATTGTTTGTTTGTGGTGGTTAGGTTTTTTGGTTTATTTGTGTGGTTTAGTGTTTTGGTTTGTTTGGTGGTGTTATGGTTTGTTTGGTGGTTGGTTTTTTGGTTGTTTGTGGTGGTAGTTTTGTTTTTTGTGGTGGTTTAGTGTTTTTGGTTTGTTTTGGTGGTATGGTTTGTGTTTGTGTTTGTGGTGTTTGTGTGTGGTTTATGTGTTTGTTTTTGGTTGTTTGTGTGGTTTGTTTGGTGTTTTTGTGGTTGGTTATGGGTTTGGTTTGTGTGTTTGTGTTGTTTGGGTTTTTTGTTTGTGGTGGTTTAGTTTTTGTGGTTTTTGTGGTTTGTTTGTGTTTTGGTTTTATTGTGGTGGTTGGTGTTTTGTTGTTTTGGTTTTTGTTTGGGGTTGTGTATAGTGTTGTGGGTTTGGTTTTTTGTTTTTTTGTATGGGTTTTTGTTTGATATGGTTTTATGTTTTTGGTTTGTTGTGGTGGTTAGTGTTTGTTATTGTGGTGGTTAGTGGTTTTTGGTTTGTGTGTTGGTTTAGGTTTTTGGTTTTGGGTGTTAGTTTTTGGTTTGTTTGTGGTGGTTTAGTGTTTTTGGTTTGTGGTGGTTAGGTTTGTGGTTTTTGTTGGGTTAGGTTTTGTTATTTTGTGGGGGTGGTTTAGTGTTTGGTTTATTTTTGGTTTAGGTTTTTGGTTTTTTTGTGGTGGTGTAGTTTTGGTTTTTTTTGGGTTTTGGTTTTTTGTGGTTTTGGTTTTTTTGGTGGTGGTTTAATTGGGTTTTTGTGGGTGGTTTAGTTTTTTGGTTTGTGTTTTGGGGTTTAAGGTTGTTTGTGGGGGTTTAATATTTTTTTTGTGGGGGTTTTGTGTTTTGGTTTTTGTGTGGTGGGGTTTAAAGGGGTTTTTTTGTGGTGGTTTTAGGTTTTTTTTTGTTTGTGGGGTTATGGTTGTTGTGGTGTTTAGTGTTTTTGGTTTGTTTGTGGTGGTTTAATGGTTTGTTTGTGGTGGTTTAGTGTTTTTGGTTTGTGTGTGGCGGTTTAATGGTTTGTTTGTGGTGGTTTAATAGTTTGTTTGTGGTGGTTTAGTGGTTTTGGTTTGTGTGTGGCGGTTTAATAGTTTGTTTGTGGTGGTTTAGTGTTTTTGGTTTGTGTGTGGTGGTTTAATGGTTTGTTTGTGGGAGTTCATGAAGAGTATACTGGTGGAGGTGACAGCGCTGCGTTACGTCCCACCTCCCTGTGTCTTCTCAAGGATGGAATGAGAATATGTTAAGAATAAGAATAAGAAGTGTCATATATCATACCTAGTCACATAATCAGTGCAGAGAAGTAATACAGGTAATGGCAAATAAAGAAATGGGTCAAAAAGGTTTCAAAAATAGGGGGGTAGGTTTGGGGAAGGACTCAGTAGACGGTATTTAGTGCGGAGTCGGGTTTTTTGGGAGTCAGGAAAGAATCAGTGGGAGTTTTAAAGGAGGTAGAAAATTTTCAGGGGGGATAAAAGGAGTGTAGGTAGTTTTGGGTAACGGAACTACACGATAGGTCTCACGGTTTGAGTTCCCCTTTTTTCTTTTTTTTTATTTTCTAATTAATTAAAAAGATAGGAATCCCCAAACTAGAAATACCATAGTTTTCAGTCATTTTTCCTCTGTGTATAGAGGTAAAAAAAAAGGTTGAATTTCTTTATGATATTTTTTAACCCCCGTTAAAAATCAAGTCAATATTCAGCAAGCATTAAAATGGGGAAGCTTCGCGTCAACCCAAAGGAACCATACTCTTTTTCCTTTTTTCCCTTTGGGTTTCTGGTAGTCCCTTTTTGGTAGAAAAAAACAGGAAGGGGGGGAAGGAAGGGAAAGAACCGATAAGAAAAAAAAACTCTTTATACAACACCAAGAAGGAGCATCAAGAGCCAGCAAAAAGGGCCGATTTTTAAGCATGACGGGTAACCTAAGAAACCCTGGCTTTTGACAGACATTTTCCGGGTTTAAAATTTCCGGGGGTTTAAAACATTTGACTTGGAGTTGGAAAGGTTAGGAGGTTAGCAAAATTTCCCAAATTGAGACTAAAAACCCCTGGGAAAAAATTTAAAAAACTTAAATGTCTGTTTTAAAGCATGGTTTGTCAGGGTTTGCCCAAGTCCCTGTTTGAAAACGGCCAAGGTCGCTGAAAAAATACTGGAACACCACACACTTATAATAATTGTGTGTTCATATGTAATACCTGTAATATTTCATTCAGTAAATATTTTTTCTCAGGACAGAGGATATTTTTAGCTTCTATGATCATTCCCTTGCCCAAATATTGTATGGTAACAGTCCAGTCCCCACATCTAGTTGTCATTGTTGATTTTAAAAGAATATATAAAAAAAAATAAAAAAAACACCGCCACGCAAGCAAGCAAGCAAACGCGATACTCTGGACAGAAAAATAAATTAGTACTCTGGATAAGTCGCGGCAGAAATAATAAAAGAACGAGCGTGACGTGCCTAACTTGTTGAACGACCCCAGCTCTCTCTCTCTCTCTCTCCTCTCTCTCTCTCTCTCTCTCTCTCTCTCTCTCTCTCTCTCTCTCTCTCTCTCTCCTCTCTCTCTCTCTCTCTCTCTCTCTCTCTCTCTCTCTCTCTCTCTCTCTCTCTCTCTCTCTCTCTCTCTCTCTCTCTCTCTCTCTCTCTCTCTCTCTCTCTCTCTCTCATTTTTTCTCCTTCATTTTCTCTATTCTATTACTGTCTTTCATCTTGCATTGTTAATCTTCCTCCTCTTCTCTCTCTCTCTCTCTCTCTCTCTCTCTCTCTCTCTCTCTCTCTCTCTCTCTCTCTCTCTCTCTCTCTCTCTCTCTCTCTCTCTCTCTCTCTCTCTCTCTCTCTCTCTCCTCTCTCCCCCCTTCTCTCTCCACATCTCTGCTAATTAAGCTTCCTGGAGGGTGGAGGGCGTGCTTCGTGCTTGCGTGCCCACTGCCGCTCAGAGGGCATCAGGAGACCGCGGTAATGATCTTGAAGGCGAGACAGACGAAGGGAGGGCCAGGGAGAGGCTGTCGGTACTATAGATGATGCTCCGAACACCCCAAGCTGTGGATATCTTTAACTTCTGTAGGTTCTTTAATTAATAATATTCTTCTTTACCGTGTTAGTCCGTCTTCCTTGGGGTGAGGGTGGTGGGGGTGAGGCTGGTGGCTGGCGGGGGTGAGGCTGGTGGGGGTGAGGTTGGTGGGGGTGAGGCTGGCGGGCGTGAGGCTGGCGGGCGTGAGGCTGGTGGGGGTGAGGCGTGGGGTGAGGCTGGTGGGGGTGAGGCTGATGGCTGGCGGGGGTGAGGCTGGTAGGGTGAGGCTGGCGGGGGTGAGGCTGGCGGGGGTGAGGCTGGCTTGGCTCTGCTTGCCTCTTACTAGGAGGGGCCGCAACCCTTCCTTTATTGACTCACTCCATCCTCCCTGACACTCCCACCGCCCTCACCCCTTTCCTGCCTCTCCTTCCTCACTCTTTCCTCCTGTCTCGCTCCTTCCCTGCCTCGCCCCTGCCTCGCCGCCCACCAGGAAGGCGTCGTCCGGCCCTCGCCCCCGCCACGCCCTCATCACACCCCCTGCAGGTCACACACACACACACACACA
>JACEEZ010020466.1:260539-270539 GCA_016584305.1 Chionoecetes opilio | reverse complement strand
GAACTAGGAGGAGGAGGAGGAGGAGGAGGAGGAGGAGGAGGAATATACAAAGGAAGAACAGACAGCAACAGCCCTACTGGGCCAAACGAGGCTGTCTGTGTGACTAATTTCTACCACTAGAGTTTCTACGTGTTAGAGGTAAAAGAATAGTAAAGTTGAAGGCTCCTCCCCACCCACCTCTCCCTCCGGCCGAGGCTGGCAGGAAAAAAGTGAGAAAAAAATACACCATACAGTATAGAAAAACTGCCATGGAATTTTATAGGAAAGATTGAAGGTGAGACATACTTACTCTAAACTAAAGCTAACGCTACAAAAAAAAAAAGAGTTTACGTAGGGCCGAAGTAATCGAGTGTGGCAGTTGATGCTAAGTATTTATCTAGTTTGTTCTTAAACGCCTCAACCGTGTTACTATTAACTACTTGTGCTGGAAGAGAGTTCTAGCTCTAACATTAATATTAACATCAATATTAACAACTCTATTAAAGAAAAGGTGCTTCGCTTCATTTCGCTTCCTTCGAGGAGGAGGAAGAGGAGGAGGAGGAGGATTACAAAAGCTCACAAAGATTTTACAAACAGTGGCCTATCTCTTGATCTTCACCAGACTATTTGATGGCCATACACTAGCCTAACTTAGTAATTTGAGTATAAGGATAGTACAGTAGTAGGATCTTACTCACCCACCCTGCAGTCCTTCCATTCGAGACTACCCGGAGAAGAAGTGAGTCCATGCGGCATTGAAAAACTATCATGGAATCTATGAGGAAAGTGAAAAAGAAGACCTACCTGAAAAAAAGAAAGCATAAGAAAAAAAACCTACCTGAAAAAAGAAAAGAAAAGAAAAATGGTGAAAAAGAAAACCTACTTGGAAAAAGAAAATAAAAGAAAAATGGTGAAAAAGAAAACCTACCTGGAAAAAGAAAATAAAAGAAAAATGGTGAAAAAGAAAACCTACCTGGAAAAAGAAAATAAAAGAAAAATGGTGAAAAAGAAAACCTACCTGGAAAAAGAAGGTTAAAGAAAAAAAGTGAAAAAAAGACCTACCTGGAAAAGAAACCTTATAGAAAAAAAAGTCTAAAAAAAACACCTGAAAAAAGAAAGTACAAGAAAAAAATATTAAAGACCTACCTGGAAAAAGAAAGTAAAGTAAAAAGGAAGACCTACCTGGAAAAAAAGTAAAAGAAAAAAAAGTGAAAAAGACCTACCTGAAAAAAAGTTAAAGAAAAAAAGTGAAAAAGAAAACTTACCTGAAAAAGAAACCATATAGAAAAAAAAGTGAAAAAAAGATTTGAAAAAGTGTACGAATGCTGGATAGATAGATAGATAGATAGATAGATAGATAGATAGATAGATAGATAGATAGATAGATAGAAAAGTAGATTGATAGATAGATAGATAGATAGATAGATAGAAAAGTAGATAGATAGATAGATAGATAGATAGATAGATAGATAGAAAAGTAGATAGATAGATAGATAGATAGATATATAGATAGATAGAAAAGTAGATAGATAGATAGATAGAAAAGTAGATAGATAGATAGATAGATAGATAGATAGATATATAGATAGATAGAAAAGTAGATAGATAGATGGATAGAAAAGTAGATAGATAGATAGATAGATAGATAGATATTTATAGATGATTGATATTTATGAACCACACATTCAGCACAAATATGAGCATAACAGGGCTTAAAGTATATCGCAAACACAATTATTCTAACATGTATGGTCCACTCCTTTATATTATACACTCATTTTTGTATTTTATTAATCTTAAATAGACACCCTTAATTAACCCCGTCACGCCCAGATCTTTCCTTTGCTATATAATAATCGTCTGTTGTTAGCCATGAAATAACAAAAAACAACTGAATATATCAAATTAGCTAGTGGAGAAGAATACTAAACAGGTCATAGCTATAAAATATTGCTTATATTCATTAAAACAGTCTATATGGTGGGCAAATTACAATGGAAATTACGTTCTGGGTCTCAAGGGGTTAATTAATACCTAGATAACCCTTGACCTGACTATCTAACTAAGGGTCAAAACAACACGAGTGGACCTCTGATCACAGGTGTAGAGGTGTAACAGGTGTAACAGGTGTAACAGGTGTCCATTATAACACGGGACGCTCCAGGAGAATTGTCGCTTTAGGCCAGGAGGAATGAGCCTACCGCGGGCCGTCTGGTAGGCTGTGGTAGCTCTCTAGGCCTAAATATTGTGTTTTAGATGTCTTCCCTCCACCACACTTCCCTTCCCTTCCCTCCATCCCTCCCTCCCTCCCTCTCGTCTTCCTACATTTGGAGTCACTTTCTATTGTGTTTTCGGGAACGTTTTTGCACCTCCCTGTGAAGTGCTTAATTCAATGGTAGGGGGAGGGGGAGGGGGAGAGGGAGGAAGGGGAACGGGAGGGTAAGGGGGGAGTATTGGAGTAATAGGAAAGAGCAGGATTTTTTAATTTTTTATTTCAACAGTATCTAAATATAAAAGTGGATTAAAACTGATTAACCTTCACGCCCAGATCTTTCATTTGCTATAAAAAAAATTGTTTGTTATTAGCCATGAAATTACGAAAAGTAACTGAATATACCAAATTATTTACTTGACAAGGATACTAAATAGGTATATACATTTAGGACTGGAATAGGAGTAGATATAGGAAGGAATGGGGGAAGGACTCAAAAGAAATAGGAGGAGGATAGGATATGAGTAAAATATATAACTGGTTGAAGTTATGAAAGGGATAGAAATGAAGACTTACGATATAATACTCGATAATGGCTATATTTTGACTACGTTAAACCAGGAATGATGAAATGGTCTGGACGATTTCTTTGAAGATGTAAAGGGTAATATTATATAATAGTAATGATAATAATAATAATAATAATAATTTATTTCGATGAAAGGCATAGACAACAAAAAATATATGCACATAATATACATACATAGAAAAAAACTAAATTAAGATCTAATTAAAATAAAACTAATTACTAAATATTTTTTTTGAATTAAAAGTACTAATAAAATGAAATAAAAATATGGGGAATAAAAAGAAATACAGGAAAGTCAGTATAAAGTAAAGGGTGGTGGTATGAGAGGTCCTACGTGCAGAGGGTGTGATCAGGATAGGGTGTCCACTGTCCAGGGCGGAATATTATGTCACCCTGTATTCATAGTCTTACCCTGTCATCAACCCTGTCCTGTCAGCGTGAAGCATTGTAGGAAAAGTATGTTGTTGTTTTTGTTTTGGACACAAATCTGCATGTCTGCCCCCTTCCTGTTTTTAGCTTGCTTATCCTTACTGAGTACTGTTTTTTTTCCTGTTTGCTTGCTTGTATACTTGCCTTCCTGTTTGTTTGCCTACTTGCCTTCCTGTTGGGGTATCTGTCTGTTTGCCTGTCTTACTGCTTTCCTGTTTGCTTGCCTACTTGCCTTCCTGTTTGTTAGCTTGCCTGCCTGACTGTCTAAACTGTTTTTTCCTGTTTGCTTGCCTACTTGCCTTCCTGTTTGGGTCAGCCGGAGACAAGGGCAAGGTGGTTGTGATTTATTACTAATACAACGCATCGGGACTAAGGGAGGGAGGGAGGCAGGACCAGGGCGACGAGGATGACACTTCACCTGAATAAAAGACACTTCTGGTTGTTGTTTTTTTCAGTTTTTTGGTCATTGTGTTGGTCAGCCTATTGGTGGTCGTGGTTAGGGGGGGGTAGAGAGAGAGAGAGAGAGAGAGAGGAGAGAGAGAGAGAGAGAGAGAGAGAGAGAGAGAGAGAGAGAATGGAAAGGGATTTGACTTTATGCGTGTGTTTGCGTATGGGTGTGAAGTAGCATAGCATAACATAATAAAGTGTGATGCAGGTAGCGAGAACCATGCGGAGTGTTATGACATGGCGTGGTGTGGTGTGACATGGCATGAAGTGGAATGTCGTGGTGTGGTGTGACATGGCATGAATATAAATGGCGTGGTGTGGTGTGACATGGCATGAAGTGGAATGTCGGGGTGTGGTGTGACATGGCATGAATAGGAATGGCGTGGTGTGGTGTGACATGGCATGAAGTGGAATGTCGTGGTGTGGGGTCTTTTATAAAACACACGTACGTATAAACGCACCAGGACCACACGCATGCAATCATATTCTTTACTACCAGGAGAGAGCAAAAAAATGACCCATTGTATACAGTGATTCTCCTTCAAATATCAAGACATAATCCATTTCTCTGCACCACATAAGGCAGGGCGGGAAGGGACGGAAGAGAGGGACCTGCTAAGGATCGATCACTGTTATCTTATCTATAGGGCGGGACACAGCCAGGTTTAGAGGAGAGAGACCCACAGAAGGACAAACCTGATATTGCTGTGTTTTTTAAGTAGACGTTGCTGGTTTTTTTATGACATTGCTGTGTTTTTTTGAGCTGACATTGCTTTGTTTTTTGATGACGTTGCTGTGTTTTTGATGACATTGCTGTTTTTTTAGCTGACATTGCTTTGTTTTTTTGATGACGTTGCTGTGTTTTTTATGACATTGCTGTGTTTTTTGAGCTGACATTGTTTTTGTTTTTTATGACGTTGCTGTGTTTTTGATGACGTTGCTGTGTTTTTTTATGACATTGCTGTGTTTTTTTATGACTGCTGTGTTTTGTATGACATTGCTGTTTTTTTATGACATTGCTGTTTTTTTTATGACATTGCTGTGTTTTTTTATGACATTGCTGTGTTTTTTTATGACATTGGTATTTTTTTATGACATTGCTGTGTTTTTTTATGACATTGCTGTTTTTTTTTATGACATTGCTGTGTTTTTTTATGACATTGCTGTGTTTTTTTATGACATTGCTGTGTTTTTTATGACATTGCTGTGTTTTTTTATGACATTGCTGTGTTTTTTTATGACTTGCTGGGTTTTTTTATGACATTGCTGTTTTTTTATGACATTGCTGTGTTTTTTTATGACATTGCTGTGTTTTTTTATGACATTGCTGTGTTTTTTTATGACATTGCTGGGTTTTTTTATGACATTGCTGTGTTTTTTATGACATTGCTGGGTTTTTTTTATGACATTGCTGTGTTTTTTTATGACATTGCTGTGTTTTTTATGACATTGCTGTGTTTTTTTATGACATTGCTGGGGTTTTTTATGACATTGCTGTGTTTTTTAAGTTGACATTGCTGTTTTTTTTATGACATTGCTGTGTTTTTTTAGTTGACATAGCTGTTTTTTTATGACATTGCTGTGTTTTTTATGACATTGCTGTGTTTTTTTTATGACTGCTGTGTTTTTTTATGACATTGCTGTGTTTTTTAAGTTGACATTGCTCTTTTTTAAGCTGACATTGCTGTTTTTTTTGATGACGTTGCTGTGTTTTTTTGCTAACGTTGCTGTGTTTTTTAAGCTGACATTGCTGTATTTTTTAAGCTGACATTGCTGTTTTTGAAACTGACATTACTGTGTTTTTTAACACTGCTGTGTTTTTTAAGCTGACATTGCTGTGTCTTTTGAGCTGACATTGCTGTGTCTTTTAAGCTGACATTGCTGTGTTTTTTAAGCTGACATTGCTGTGTTTTTTAAGCTGACATTGCTGTGTTTTTTAAGCTGACGTTGCTGTGTTTTTTTTAAGTCACATCTCACCCAGGACAGCGACTTCGTATCTTCACAAAACACCGAACTGAGCAAAGCCAGTAGAATTCAGATAAATTGTACTGGCTTTGGAACTGAGATTCACCACCGAGCTGACCACATGAGGAACCTTCACCCCCGTACACTGATAAGCCTAAAGAAACCACCTACAACCCCCCTACTATAACTACCCCCTCCTCTACCCCCTCACACCGCCCACCCCACCCCCACCTTACCCAAAAACCGCCCTCGCCCTCCGCCCTCCGCCCTCACCCGCAGCTTGGCAGTTAGAAAGCAGTGAGTTGAGGTTGTGGGACAGGGGTTGGGTGGTCGGGGGGTCGGTTTGGGGGCCGGGAGGGTTGGGGGTGTTGAGGGGTTAGGGGCCGGGGGGGTTGGGGGGTCGGGGGGTCGGGTTGGGGGCCAAGGGGGTTAGGGGCCGGGGGGGTTGGGGGTTCGGGGGGTCGGGTTGGGGTTCGGGGGGTCGGGTTGGGGGTGTTGAGGGGTTAGGGGCCGGGGGTGTTGGGGGGTTAACACGTCATGAGGAACCCAAGAAGATTGAACCAAGGAACCTATACCCTCCTTACCCTCACATAGTTACCCCAAGAGCCTCTTAACACCGCTAAATATAACAACAAACCTTCTGCGCCTACTACACCATCACCCAAGTCTCCCTTCATACCCTAGTTCTTCCTGATTCTGAAGGACACGCGGATTAGGGGAGAGGAGGTTATAGGAGATACGTGCGTGGCTGTGGTAGGGTGGAGTGTGGTGTTATAAGCGGAGTGGGAGTGCGAGTGGTATTTCCTCGGTCGGTTCGGAGTGGTGGAGGTTGGCTTGGGTCTCCTGGGCAAACCAACCAACCTGTCCGATGGCTTTATGGTTAGTGGAGGGAGGGAGAGAGGGAGAGGTGGTTACGAAGGAGGGAGAGAGGAACCAGAGAGGAGAGGAGAGGTGGGGAGGCAATAGTCGTTGGGATGAGAGAGAGAGAGAGAGAGAGAGAGAGAGAGAGAGAGAGGAGGGGAGGAGAGAGAGAGAGAGAGAGAGTGTGTGTGTGTGTGTGCTTGAAGGGGAGGGAGGATGGTTGGAGGGTCGGAAAAGGAAGGAAAGTAATGGGAGAATAGGATAGAGGGAGGGATAGGAAAGGAAGGAAACAGTGGAGGAGGAAGCAAGGGAGGAATGTGTACAGGGCATAGGAAGGGGAGATGATGTAAAGGTTGACAGGGAAGATTGATGATTCGGTGACGTGGAATTAATACAAAGTTACACGCTTCTTTTCCCTTTTTTTCCCTTTTTTTTCATCAAACTGATATTCTTGAGGTATGCAATGTAATGAAAAAACTTTAGAGCAACGGATAAATCGAGAGAGAGAGAGAGAGAGAGAGAGAGAGAGAGAGAAGAGAGAGGAGAGAGAGAGAGAAGAGAAGGAGAGAGAGAGAGAGAAGACTGTTCACATGCATGCTTATCTGCCTGCCAAAAAAACATCTATCAGAGGACATTCTATTTTCATCGCATGCATTAACCTTTGCTGCCCTCACACTCAAAGGGTCAAACCAGCACCAGACAGCAGCAGATCAAGTGTGTGTTATTATCTATCCAATCCACAGTGACGCTTGGGGGGTGTAGATAGTACTAGATATGGATGGATGTATAAATGGATTTAGACGTGTGTGTGTGTGTGTGTGTGTGTGTGTGTGTGTGTGTGTGTGTGTGTGTGTGTGTGTGTGTGTGGTTTGCTGATGAGGCATTCCTGCACTTCCTTTCCTATGCATGCGTTGGTCTTGTCGTGGGTTCAGGAAATAGCGATGTGAAGGTTGTTTACACTGACGTACCTGTGACTCATTATCTTCATGGCCACCAGGTGTGTGTGTGTGTGTGTGTGTCTGTGCCTGTGTCTGTGTGTGTGTGTGTATGTGTGTGTGTGTATGTGTGTGTGTGTTGGTGTGTGGGGTGTGTTTTGTGTGTGTGTGTGTGTGTTGTGTGTGTTTTGGTGGTGTTTCTTTTGTCCTAATTGTATATTTTTTTTCACACACACACACACACACAACACACACACACACACCCACACACACACACCACATATATATATAACACACACACACACACACACACACACACACCACACACACACACACACACACACACACACCACACACACACACACACACATACATACACACACACTTACAGGAGCCCGCACAAACATTTGACAACCCTGCATTAGTCCTGTCAAGAAAAATGAATGATTGTGTGTGTGTGTGTGTGTGTGTTGTGTGTGTGCGTGTGTGTGTGTGTGTGTGCGTGTGTGTGTGTGTGTGTGTGTGAGTGTTTGCATGGGCTGCTGTTTCATTATTACTATTCTTATCATCATTATTATTATTGTGGCTCCATCAAAATCCATGTTATTATCATTATCATCATTACTATTATTAGCATTATTAAGACAGTTATCAATGCAATACTTATAATCATCATCATCATCAGGACATGCATATAGTACCCCCCCCCCCCCGTCCGTACAGTCAGTATACGTATCAATACACATACATTTCACGCTGTCTGTCCCTCGTACTCTCAATCCTCTCTCTCTCTCTCTCTCTCTGTCTGTCTATCTCTATTTCTGTCTCATTCTCTCTCTCTCTGTCTCTTTGTTTCTCTCTGTCTCTGTTTCTCTCTCTGTATGTCTCTCTCTCTCTCTCTCTCTTCCTCTCATCTCTCCTCTTCTCTCTCTCTCCCCTCCTCTCTCCCCTCTCCTCTCCTGTGGTTGTTTGTTTGGTAGACGAGTGAGATGAGCGAGACGATTACGGCGAGGAGTGTCAAGTGAGAGTGACGTGCGGTTGTGAGGAGTGAGTGAATTGATGGCTGGGCGTGGCAGGGAGGAGCGATGAGGGAGGTTGAGATGTTAGATTGAGGAGGAGGAGGAAGAGGTAGAAGAGGAGGAGGAGGAGGAGGAGAGGAGGAAGAGAGGAGGAGGAGGAGGAGGAGGAGTGTAAAATGAAAGATGATGGAAGCTTAGAAAAGACAGGGAAAATAGTGACTGAGATAGACTGAGTAGTGGTAGGATGGAGAAGGAGGAAGTGAAGGAAGAATAGGAGGGAGAAGGAGGTGAAGGAAAAGGAAAAGAAGTAAGGAGAAAAATGTTGTAAGATGGAAGTTAAGAGAGACTTGAGATTGGTGAGACGGGTTGAAGAATAAGGAGGAGGAGGAGGAGGAAAATTAGATATATAGGATGGGGGAGAGGACAATAGAGGAGGACTGTGAATAGGAGGAGGAAGATGAAGATGAGAGGTAAAAGAAGGAGGAGAAAGAAGATGAGAGGAAAAAGGAGGAGAAATAAGATGAGAGGTAGAAGAAGGAGGAGGAGGCGGAGGGGAGGTAGAGGTGGAAGAGGAAGAGGAGGAGGAGGAGGAGGAGGAGGAGGATAAGATAAGATAAGATAAGATTTTCATCCTATCTAGACACTGCAAGTACCAACTACAAGGTTATTGACTATACAAAGCGCCGCCACGTCAGCACGAACTAGGCGGACTCGAACCGCTGACCGAATGCACAGGGACGCTGCACATTGCGAACTCACGTCTCTACCAACCTTGCCACCCTGACGGGCAGGAGGAGGAGGAGAAGAAGGAGGAAGAGGAAGATGAGAGGTAGAAGAAAAATGTGGAGGAGGAGGAGGAGGAGGAGGAGGAGGAAGAGGAAGAGGAAGAGGAAGAGGAGGAGGAGGAAGAAGAAGAGGAGGCAGAGGAGGAGGAGGAGGAGGAAAGAAGTTGGGTGTGATGAAGTACCTGGACTCACAACTTGTTACCTCGGCACGGACAGACGCTCAAGGTCTTCCACGATACAATGGCAAAAAAAAACCACACACCTATATTACCATCCCAACCTGAAGGAGGGGGAGGAGGAGGAGGAGGCGGGGGGGGCGAGGGGGGTGTAGTAGGTCTTGGTCTTGCCGTAATGATCTTTTGCAGGAGGGTCTTGGGGTGGGTTGGGGAAGAGGCGTGGCGTCCATGGTCTTATAATGAACTGAAAAGGCGGGTTCTCTGTTTACGTGATTTAGAAATAGTGGAAATATGATATGATAAAAAGGGGGAATGAAGGGGGTGGGTTTTGGAGAGAGGAAATAATAGGCAGGTAGGAATAGGAGGGGAGAGAGAAAAATAGAGGAAAACAGATGATTGATAAAGAAAATGAAAATGAAATGAACTAGGAATAGGAGGATAGAAAGAGAAGACTAGAGGGAAACATGATTGACAAAGAAAATGAAAATGAAATGAACTAGGAATAGGAGGATAGAAAGAGAAGACTAGAGGGAAACAGATGATTGACAAAGAAAATGAAATGAACTAGGAATAGGAGGGAATAAAGAGAAGAATAGAGAGAAA
>JACEEZ010020466.1:235539-258039 GCA_016584305.1 Chionoecetes opilio | reverse complement strand
CAGGGCGGCCTTGCAATGTGCTCCCATAGAAGGAACAAGAAGAAAAAGTGGACATTTCTCAGGCTTTCACGTGTCCTTGCTGCATTAAAGGGACACACACGTGGAGGCTTTTAAAAGGTGATTGATGTTCTCTTTTTTATATTCCTATCTAATCTCGAGTATAGTAAATGTTTAAATAGGGGATGAAGGGAGGGAAGGGAGAGTCGCTTACTATCACTTTGCAGATTTTTTCCCAGGGTTGTTTTTTGCAGCTGTGAAAGTAATCCATCCAGTGCTTTGAGGCGCAAGTAAGGTCGGTGTTGTCCTGCTTACCTCTCATACCTTCATTGAGCGTCAGGTAAGGTCGGTGTTGTCCTGCTCACCTCTCATACCTTCATTGAGCGTCAGGTAAGGTCGGTGTTGTCCTGCTCACCTCTCATACCTTCATTGAGCGTCAGGTAAGGTCGGTGTTGTCCTGCTTACCTCTCATACCTTCATTGAGCGTCAGGTAAGGTCGGTGTTGTCCTGCTCACCTCTCATACCTTCATTGAGCGTCAGGTAAGGTCGGTGTTGTCCTGCTCACCTCTCATACCTTCATTCAGCGTCAGGTAAGGTCGGTGTTGTCCTGCTCACCTCTCATACCTTCATTCAGCGTCAGGTAAGGTCGGTGTTGTCCTGCTCACCTCTCATACCTTCATTCAGCGTCAGGTAAGGTCGGTGTTGTCCTGCTCACCTCTCATACCTTCATTCAGCGTCAGGTACACTCTCAGAAATAAGGGGTATATTAAGGGTAGAATTGTTACATCGCACCATCACTACCCTTTTTAAACCCAATGTCCAGGCTGGAGGGTAGATGCTGCCGATTATACCCTTTATCTACCCGTTTTAGACGAGAGGGTTGGAAAAGGGTATATTTGCGTCGATCCGAAAGGGTATATTTGTAAGAGTAGAAAAAGGGTAGCAGTATTTCATCACTACAAACACCCTTTTTCTACCCTTTTCCTACCCTTTTTTTCTAAGAGTGTACGATTTCGACAATGAGAAAACTCTTGGACTAAATTCCTCGCATCGTACCCTTAGGCAAGATAACCTTAGTGCTAGAATTTTCATCCCTATTATGTCCATCTTCCTAATGCAAGAGTTAAAAGTATCTTTACTCTTTCATCCCTTACACTGGTACATCTTCCTACGACTTAACTTTTTTTCTTCAAGTGTCAAGACACCTCCCGAACTAAATTGGTCCAGCCCATTTTCTGTATTATCTTACTGTCTTCTGTATAAGAACTGGCAACTAAGCGGGCTTTCGGTACTTTTTTTCCCCCTTTGTTAGTCCTTTGAGATGTAACAAGAAAAAACGGCAAGGTATCTTTACGATATAGCCTGTTTGTATACCTAGAACTGAAATAGGTACCCAGATGTCAGACCCGCGTTCAAGATAAAGGATGCTAAAGGCGTGCTTGTGTGTCTGGCTTAATGACCAATTATGTAGTCGATAGGTATAAAGGCAATGAAATTTTTCTTTTTTCACGTATGAGGATTCCTTTTCAGCTAATTACGGTAAGGGAGAATGGACAGCTGGAATGGTTGCGTGTCTTGCCGTGGTCAGGCTCTGGGCGCTGGTAATGACTGTACAGCCCGCCAGTCACGATCACCACGTCACCTCCGCTGCACCAAGAATGATAATGATCGTTAATTACAGCTTTATTGGCAAGAACATTATCTCGTTGTATGAAGTGTTCGTCTTATTCTTACTGTAATTATTGTGGAATGAACCCACTGATACAGACAATTAAGATAGCATGGCTTTAGCTCGTGTGTGTGTGTGTGTGCTCTGTGTAATTCTCATAGTAAGGTGTGTGTATCAATTACAAATAAAAACTGGATGCACACACACACACACACACACACACACACACACACACACACACACACACACACACACACACACACACACACACACACACACACACACACACACACCCTACCTGTCACACCCCACACCGTTTACCCTCTCTAAAGCATTAGATGCCTCCTCCCCATTAAATGCATCTGTAACGGCGATTATGCTGTGAACACTTTTATGTCTTCTCTTCCTGACCGCCCACCCGCCGTCCAGCTGCCTCTCTCGCCTTGGTCTACTAAAGCACTACTACTATAACTATACTACTACTATACTACTACTACTACTACTACTACTACTACTACTACTACTACTACTACTACTACTACTACTACTACTATACTACTACTACTATACTACTATATTATACTTCTTTAGTAGACATATACCGCTACGTATATACCGAGGCTTCTCTGCACTACCGAGATTCAGGGGAGCTGGGTGGAGGGGGAGGGAGGGAAAGGAGCTAAACCTTCTCTATAGGATGTACACGACTCTATACTTCTCTATAAACGACGATAAATAAACATTAAAACGCCAATCGTTACCTACATGGCCGTGTGTGTGTGTGTGTGTGTGGTGTGTGTTGTGTGTGTGTGTGTGTGTGTGTGTATGTGTGTGTGTATTCATCTAGTTGTTGTATTTTAGTTGTATTTTACAGGGCCTGAGCAACGCTCGTATGGCCCCGTCTCCATATCAACATTTTTATCATTCATCCTTAGTGCTTTGTGTTGGCCGAAGCCAGCACCCCGGAGAGCAGGTCACAAACCCCGGATAACACCCGGTGTGTGTGTGTGTGTGTGTGTGTGTGTGTGTGTGTGTGTGTGTGTGTGTGTGTGTGAAGCGATCGGTCACTACAGACTGGCAAATATAGCATGGTACAAGGACAACCACATGATTAATGTTAATGATTGGACAGGTGTAGAGATAGATTGGTGGCGAGGTTGATATATGGATATACTTAGTTAGGTACACACACACACCCCCAACACACACAACCCCACACACACACACACACACACACACACACACACACACACACACACACAGAGGGGAGAGAGAGAGAGGGGAGAGAGAGAAAAGGGGAGAGAGAGAGGAGAGAGAGAAGAGAGAGAGAGAGAAGAGAAGAGAGAGAGAGAGAGAGAGAGAGAGAGAGAGAGAGAGAAGAGAGAGAGAGAGAGAGAGAGACGCATCTGGAGTCGGTGTTAACCCCTTCATGCCCAGATCTTTCCTTTGCTATCTAAAAAGTCGTCTGTTGTTAGCCATAAAATTACGAAAAGTAGCTGAATATAGCAAAATAGTTAGTCAACAAGGATACTAAACAGGTCATAGCTACAAAATATTGCTTATATTTACTAAAAATTGTCTAATGGTACCCAAATAATAATGGAAATTACGTTCTGGGCCTCAAGGGATTAAATTTATTTTCTTCCACAGATTATCACACAATAATTTTTTATGATCAGTACATTTGCCTGTTGCGGAAGTGAAGAAAACATAATATTGAAAAGAGAATCAGAGGTTAGAGGAGAGAGAAGCAGGGCAAGAGGAGAGAGAGAGGAGAGAGAGAGAGAGAGAGGGGAGAGAGAGAGAGAGAGAGAGAGGAGAGAGAGAGAGAAGAGAGAGGAGAGAAGAGAGAGAGAGAGCCCTCTGAGTCCCTGCCAGTGGAAGCATCAGTCCCACAGGGCTCTGTGCTGGGGCCAGTCCTGTGGAACATCTACGTGGACGATCTTCTCCAGCAGCTGCCAGCAGTCTCGGCTTACGCTGATGACTGTACTCTCTCCTGTCCTACCCGCGACATGACAGTGGGCGTGCTGCTGATGAGGTCAATCAGCAGCTGAGTGTATACAGGAGTGGGGTACACGTTGGCAGGTGAACTTTGTCCGGAGAAGACACAGGCAATGGGGGTTTCTCGGTCCCCCGCTGCCGGGCCAGCAGTGGAAGGGAGGCTGCGGTTTGGTGGCGTTCCTCTCCCACTCCAGGAAGCCGTCAAGGTTCTGGGAGTAGAGGTGGACCCAGAGCTAAGGTTTGACGGGGCCCCATCAAACACATTGCAAAAAAGGCCTCCACAGGGTCTCTGCCCTGCGAAGGGTAGCCAGATTCCTCGAAAAGGGGAGGGAAAACTCTTGGTCTATAAGGCCCAGATACGGCCTTACTTAGAGTACGCCGCCCTCTCCGGATGTCGTGCGCAGCCTCGCACACTCGGAGGCTGGACAGCTCCAGCGTCGAGCCCTGCGACGGTGGGTGCTGCAGACCCCCCAGGACCCCCAGACCCACCAGCCCTGTTCGAGCCGGGGAGTCCTCTCGACTCACGGAACACCGCAGGGATGTCGCGGCGCTTGTGGTATTCCACAAGGCACAGGTGCAGGGAGTGCCACACCTGGCTGGGTTACGACAGCCTCCGAGAGTCGCCACGCGGAGCACGAGAACGGTGCTTACCAGTGGTGATGCAGTGGAGGTGCCGCGTTCCCGTGCCAGCCAGCACCAACGCACCTTTGTGGGCCGCGTCTCCAGGATGTGGAACATTTTCACGGCCGCTGTCCCTCACATCCAGGAGATGAAACACACAAAGTGTAAAGTTGGCGGCCAATCGGTGGAGACTGTTGAAGCCCACCCCCCTGAGCCCAGTGATACTGTGACACTAGTGACAGCAACAGTGCCTCAACAAACACTTTAGTGATGCATAAATGTATATAATGTTAGTTTTTAGGTCTTTATATTTATGTGTAAATTGCCCTTAAGATAGGTAGCACACGACAGTGCACCTTTGGGCTTTAGTTATATGTATGTTTAAAAAAGAAAAAAAAGAAAAAAAAGAGAGAGAGTACTGGGTGAGTTGCCAGAAGGGAACTTGGGGAGGAGACGGGGTAGAGGTGGGGATGTGTAAGGGTGGGGGAATGTGTAAGGGTGGGGGGATGTGTAAGAGTGGGGGGATGTGTAAGAGTGGGGGGATGTGTAAGAGTGGGGGGATGTGTAAGGGTGGGGGGATGTGTAAGGGTGGGGGGATGTGTAAGGGTGGGGGGATGTGTAAGAGTGGGGGGATGTGTAAGGGTGGGGGGATGTGTAAAAGTGGGGGGATGTGTAAGGGTGGGGGGATGTGTAAGGGTGGGGGATGTGTAAGAGTGGGGGGATGTGTAAGGGTGGGGGATGTGTAAGGGTGGGGGGATGTGTAAGGGTGGGGGGATGTGTAAGAGTGGGGGATGTGTAAGGGTGGGGGGATGTGTAAGGGTGGGGGGATGTGTAAGGGTGGGGGGATGTGTAAGGGTGGGGATGTGTAAGGGTGGGGGATGTAAGAGTGGGGGGTGTGTAAGGGGGGGGATGTGTAAGGGTGAGGGGAGTGTAAGGGGGGGATGTGTAAGGTGGGGAGATGTGTAAGAGTAGGGGGAGTGTAAGGGGGGGGAGATGTGTAAGAGTAGGGGGATGTGTAAGGGGGGGGGGATGTGTAAGGGTGGGGGATGTGTAAGGGTGGGGAGATGTGTAAGGTGGGGGGATTGTAAGAGTAGGGGATGGTAAGGGTGGGGGGAGTGTAAGGGTGAGGGGATGTGTAAGGATGGGGGATGTGTAAGGGTGGGAGATGTGTAAGAGTAGGGGGATGTGTAAGGGTGGGGGGATGTGTAAGGGTGGAGGGATGTGTAAGGGTGGGGGGATGTGTAAGGGTGGGGAGATGTTAAGGGTGGGGATGTGTAAGAGTAGGGGGATGTGTAAGGGTTGGGGGGATGTGTAAGAGTAGGGGGATGTGTAAGGGTGGGGAGATGTGTAAGGGTGGGGGATGTGTAAGAGTAGGGGATGTGTAAGGGTGGGGGATGTGTAAGGGTGAGGGGATGTGTAAGGGTGGGGAGATGTGTAAGGGTGGGGGATTGTAAGAGTGGGGATGTGAAAGGGTGGGGGATGTGTAAGGGTGAGGGGATGTGTAAGGATGGGGGATGTGTAAGGGTGGGGAGATGTGTAAGAGTAGGGGGATGTGTAAGGGGGGGGGATGTGTAAGGGTGAGGGGATGTGTAAGGGTGGGGGGATGTGTAAGGGTGGGGAGATGTGTAAGAGTAGGGGGATGTGTAAGGGTGGGGGGATGGTGTAAGGGTGGGGGATGTGTAAGAGTAGGGGGATGTGTAAGGGTGGGGGGATGTGTAAGAGTGGGGGGATGTGTAAGGGTGGGGAGATTTGTAAGAGTAGGGGGATGTGTAAGGGTGGGGGGATGTGTAAGGGTGGGGGGATGTGTAAGGGTGGGGGGATGCGTAAGGGTGGAGGGATGTGTAAGAGTAGGGGGATGTGTAAGGGTGGGGGATATGTAAGGGTGAGGGGATGTGTAAGGGTGGGGGGATGTGTAAGGGTGGGGGGATGTGTAAGAGTAGGGGGATGTGTAAGGGTGAGGGGATGTGAAAGGGGTGGAGGGATGTGTAAGAGTAGGGGGATGTGTAAGGGTGGGGGATGTGTAAGAGTAGGGGGATGTTGTAAGGGTGAGGGGATGTGTAAGGGTGGGGGGATGTGTAAGGGTGGGGGGATGTGTAAGAGGGGGGGGATGTGTAAGGGTGAGGGGATGTGTAAGAGTGGGGGATGTGTAAGGGTGAGGGGATGTGTAAGAGTGGGGGGATGTGTAAGGGTGGGGTATATGTAAGTGGGGATGTGTAAGAGTGGGGGGATGTGTAAGGGTGAGGGGATGTGTAAGAGTGGGGGGATGTGTAAGGGTGAGGGGATGGTTTTAAGAGTGGGGGGATGTGTAAGGGTGAGGGGATGTGTAAGAGTGGGGGATGTGTAAGGGTGGGGGTATATGTAAGGGTGGGGGGATGTGTAAGAGTGGGGGGATGTGTAAGGGTGAGGGGATGTGTAAGAGTGGGGGGATGTGTAAGGGTGGGGGGATGTGTAAGAGTGGGGGGATGTGTAAGGGTGGGGGTATATGTAAGGGTGGGGGGATTGTAAGAGTAGGGGGATGTGTAAGGGTGGGGGGATGTGTAAGAGTAGGGGGATGTGTAAGGGTGGGGGGATGTGTAAGGGTGGGGGGATGTGTAAGAGTGGGGGGATGTGTAAGGGTGGGGGGATGTGTAAGAGTGGGGGGATGTGTAAGGGTGGGGGGATGTGTAAGAGTGGGGGGATGTGTAAGGGTGGGGTATATGTAAGGGTGGGGGGATTGTAAGAGTAGGGGGATGTGTAAGGGTGGGGGGATGTGTAAGAGTAGGGGGATGTGTAAGGGTGGGGGGATGTGTAAGGGTGGGGGGATGTGTAAGGGTGGGGGGATGTGTAAGAGTGGGGGATGTGTAAGGGTGGGGGATGTGTAAGAGTGGGGGGATGTGTAAGGGTGGGGGGATGTGTAAGAGTAGGGGGATGTGTAAGGGTGGGGCGATGTGTAAGAGTAGGGGGATGTGTAAGGGTGGGGAGATGTGTAAGAGTAGGGGATGTGTAAGGGTGGGGGGATGTGTAAGGGTGGGGGATGTGTAAGAGTAGGGGGATGTGTAAGGGTGGGGGGATGTGTAAGAGTAGGGGGATGTGTAAGGGTGGGGAGATGTGTAAGGGTGGGGGGATGTGTAAGAGTAGGGGGATGTGTAAGGGTGGGGGGATGTGTAAGGGTGAGGGGATGTGTAAGGGTGGGGAGATATGTAAGGGTGGGGGGATTTGTAAGAGTAGGGGGATGTGTAAGGGTGGGGGGAGGGTGTAAGGGTGAGGGGATGTGTAAGGATGGGGGATGTGTAAGGGTGGGGAGATGTGTAAGAGTAGGGGGATGTGTAAGGGTGGGGGGATGTGTAAGGGTGAGGGGATGTGTAAGGGTGGGGGATGTGTAAGGGTGGGGAGATGTGTAAGAGTAGGGGGATGTGTAAGGGTGGGGGGATGTGTAAGGGTGGGGGATGTGTAAGAGTAGGGGGATGTGTAAGGGTGGGGGGATGTGTAAGAGTGGGGGGATGTGTAAGGGTGGGGAGATTTGTAAGAGTAGGGGGATGTGTAAGGGTGGGGGATGTGTAAGGGTGGGGGGATGTGTAAGGGTGGGGGGATGCGTAAGGGTGGAGGGATGTGTAAGAGTAGGGGGATGTGTAAGGGTGGGGGATATGTAAGGGTGAGGGGATGTATAAGGGTGGGGGGATGTGTAAGGGTGGGGGGATGTGTAAGAGTAGGGGGATGTGTAAGGGTGAGGGGATGTGTAAGGGTGGAGGGATGTGTAAGAGTAGGGGGATGTGTAAGGGTGGGGGGATGTGTAAGAGTAGGGGGATGTGTAAGGGTGAGGGGATGTGTAAGGGTGGGGGGAGTGTAAGGGTGGGGGGATGTGTAAGAGGGGGGGATGTGTAAGGGTGAGGGGATGTGTAAGAGTGGGGGGATGTGTAAGGGTGAGGGGATGTGTAAGAGTGGGGGGATGTGTAAGGGTGGGGGTATATGTAAGTGGGGATGTGTAAGAGTGGGGGGATTTGTAAGGGTGAGGGGATGTGTAAGAGTGGGGGATGTCTAAGAGTGGGGGGATGTGTAAGGGTGAGGGGATGTGTAAGAGTGGGGGGATGTGTAAGGGTGAGGGGATGTGTAAGAGTGGGGGGATGTGTAAGGGTGGGGGTATATGTAAGGGTGGGGGGATGTGTAAGAGTGGGGGGATGTGTAAGGGTGAGGGGATGTGTAAGAGTGGGGGGATGTGTAAGGGTGGGGGGATGTGTAAGAGTGGGGGGATGTGTAAGGGTGGGGGTATATGGTAAGGGTGGGGGGATTGTAAGAGTAGGGGGATGTGTAAGGGTGGGGGATGTGTAAGAGTAGGGGATGTGTAAGGGTGGGGGATGTGTAAGGGTGGGGGGATGTGTAAGAGTGGGGGGATGTGTAAGGGTGGGGGATGTGTAAGAGTGGGGGGATGTGTAAGGGTAAGGGGATGTGTAAGAGTGGGGGATGTGTAAGGGTGGGGGTATATGTAAGGGTGGGGGGATTGTAAGAGTAGGGGGATGTGTAAGGGTGGGGGGATGTGTAAGAGTAGGGGGATGTGTAAGGGTGGGGGGATGTGTAAGGGTGGGGGGATGTGTAAGGGTGGGGGGATGTGTAAGAGTGGGGGGATGTGTAAGGGTGGGGGATGTGTAAGAGTGGGGGATGTGTAAGGGTGGGGGGATGTGTAAGAGTAGGGGGATGTGTAAGGGTGGGGCGATGTGTAAGAGTAGGGGGATGTGTAAGGGTTGGGCGATGTGTAAGGGTGGGATGTGTGAGGGTGGGGGGATGTGTAAGGGTGGGGGGATGTGTAAGAGTAGGGGGATGTGTAAGGGTGGGGCGATGTGTAGGAGTGGGGGGATGTGTAAGGGGGGGGGGATGTGTAAGGGTGGGGGGATGTGTAAGAGTGGGGGGATGTGTAAGGGTGGGGGGATGTGTAAGGGTGGGGGGATGTGTAAGAGTGGGGGGATGTGTAAGGGGTGGGGGATGTGTAAGGGTGGGGGGATGTGTAAGGGTGGGGGATGTGTAAGGGTGGGGGGATGTGTAAGGGTGGAGGGATGTGTAAGAGTAGGGGGAGTGTAAGAGTAGGGGGATGTGTAAGGGTGGGGCGATGTGTAAGAGTAGGGGGATGTGTAAGGGTGGGGCGATTTGTAAGGGTGGGAGGTGTGTGGGGTGTGTGAGGGTAGGATGTGTAAGGGTGGGATGTGTGAGGGTAGGATGTGTAAGGGTGGGATGTGTAAGGGTGGGATGTGTGAGGGTGGGGGTGTGTGAGGGTAGGATGTGTAAGGGTGGGATGTGTAAGGGTGGGATGTGAGACTGAGGGGATGTGTCTTTCCACGTCTGGTAGATTTTTGGAGATAAACTCGTATACATTATGTTGGTGGAATGGCCTCGTCGCCTCGTAAGCTGTGATGCCGCGCGTGTAATGGCACGGCTAAGATGCAACTCTCATGTCATGTAAATACCAGCTTCACTACTGCATGAAAAACTGACCTTCTGTGACCTAAGAACAAGTCTGGTGTCAAGGTACTGTACCGCCACCCGCAGGCACAGCTGGGGCCACACTGCCGCCTTGGGGAACATCAACACGTTCATTTTGTTATTAATTTATTTTTTACATCATAAGGGACTGGCCAAGGGCGGGAAAAAAGTAACATAAAGCCCGCTAGCTGCCAGCCCTATAAAGCAGACGGTATGAGATTCTTTCAAAGTGGGTGGGCCAATTTTGTTTGGAATGTTTCTTGATACTCTTCTTTTGAAGTAATTTAAGTCATAGGAAGGTGGAAAAAATAGGATCGGGAAGAGAGTTTCAGAGTTTACTAGTAAAAGGGATGAAAGAGTGTAGATACTGGTTAATTCTTACATTAGTAAGATGGACAGGATAATGATGAGAGTAAATAGAAAGTCTTGTGCAGCGAGGCCGCAGGAGGGGGGGGAGGCATGCAGTTAGCAAGTTTAGAAGAGCAGTAAGCATGAAAATAACAATTTTAATTAAATAAAAAAAATAGAATTCAATATAATATAACAGAATAATGAACGGCAGAAAGGAAACTTGAGATGAAGGAGCAGAGAGAAGGATAGATAGAAACCGTAAGAGGGTAGTTTGGAATTTAAGATTTGTGTCAGACTATCAAAAGCTTTTAAGATGTCAAAAGCAACAGCAAAAGTCACCAGTAGATCGCCCTTTACGGAAACCGTACTGACGATTAGATAGAAGATTGTGAGCAGATAGATGCTTAAGAATCTTCTTATTTAGTATAGATTCAAAAGCTTTAGAAAGGCAGGAAATCAAAGGTAGAGGACGGTGGTTTGAGGGATTCAAAATGCTGATTGTGGTGTGTTGTTATGGCGGCAAACTCAATACAGGCTTTTTCTCCCTCTTCTTACAGATGTTGTAGATACATTCTTTCAGAGATACAAACAACTCTGTCCGTAAATACAGTTTGTGGTTTTCACAAATATGTTATCACCATGTCACCACCATATCACCATGTCACCATCAACATGTCTCAGAAAAATTTGATTAAACCCAGTTGTGATCGTATTAGCAAGAACCATTGAACTCATACCGCTGAAGGCTGGTAAAATATGCTGTTGACTATAATTTCGGTGTACCTGTTTACTGTATACAAACATATTTATTTACAAGGTTGTGTACAGTATTCAGTACCGACGCGAGAGTAATGTTGACTTACATAATACATTCCGAGTTAAGTACAAACCCCGGGAACCAATTACATATGTTCGTCAGCAGAAGAGCTTCGTCTGTACATAATTTGTGTTTTCGGGCCAGGACGCCCCACCACCACCACCACCACCCCCACCACTACCACTACCACCACCACTACCACTACTACTACCACCACTACCACTACCGCCACCACCACCACCACCACCACCCCCTTTGTCTCGACGCCCGAGGGAGGCTGTTGTGGCAATGACCTTCACACACCTTCATTATATATTGGGTTTCCACGGAGCCTCGAACAAGAACCGACGCCCGCGCTCTGCCGCTACCCATGCCCCCCCCCCTTCCTCCCCTCTCAGTAACTCCCCCTCCCTGCCTTGCCCCCCCCCCCCCCTGTCCCCCCTTGCCGTGCCCTCAGGACTCTCTAATCCCTGGATTGATGACGCGGACAACATTCTCGGCGAGTTTCCCAGTGCATTGACTCCTCCTCCTCCTCCTCCTCCTCCTCCTCCTCCTCCTCCTCCTCCTCCTCCTCCTCCTCCTCCCTCACTCCTTCTCCTCCCCCCACTCCCCTCCTCCTCCTCTCCTCCTTTCTTCCCCTCCCCCAATACCCCTCCTCTTGTCTTCCTCTCCTCCTTCTCCATATTTTTCCCCTCCATCGATCTTTTCTCTCTTTCAACACAGACATTCTTATGACCCATATATATACCTTCTGTCAGCTATAAGTTGGATCCTTCCCTGTCTATCCTTCCCTGTCTATCTGTCACTTTGCCTGTCTACCACGTCTCGCCTCGCTGGTGGTGGTGGTGGTGGTGTGGCGGTGGTGGTGGTGCTGCTGGTGGTGGTGTGGCGGTGGTGGTGGTGGTGGTGGTGGTGGTGGTGGTGGTGGTGGTATGATGTTCCGTCCACCCATTTGGCTCTTGTCAAGATTCTATACCACTCACTGATATTTTTGCGTGCTTATGTGAACGAGCATTTTTACCTCCGCCAACGAAGTTGGAGGAGTTATGTTTTCACCCCGATCTGTCTGTCTGTCTGTCTGTCTGTCTGTCTGTTAGTGTACAGGATTTCTCGAAAAGTTACGAATAGATTTGGACCAAACTCGGTATACCAAGTCTATTTGGTATAAGGAAGAACTGATTTAATTTTGGATGAAATCTTTTCTATGAAAACTGTTGCCATGACAACCAATTGATGAAATATTCGGCCGGAGGTATGCGCTCATACTGAGTGCATAATGCATATATATATATATATTATATATATAATATATATATATATATATATATATATATATATATATATAATATATATATATATATATATATATATATTTATTTATAATTGATTAAATATTCGGGCGGAGGTATGCGCTCTACTGAGTGCCACCCCCCCCTAGTTTTGTATGTTTTTTCCCTTTCCCTATGCAAGCTATTATAATTTAGAAAAAATAAATCATGCCCAGAAGGTGCCATGTATATAAAAAAAGGGACATATGAGCCAATTATAATGATCAAACTATACACTATCGAGTATATGAAAGGAAGCTCAGTAGTTCCTCAGTCGCCCAAAAGCCCTGCCGGGTAATCACAATGACTGATAACTCTTATGACTCCCAACAGTGTAGCAATGCGGAAAATAATCAGAATGGTAAATGCATGTTTTTTTAATGTGTTTTATAATATGCTATGTTTTTTAATATGTGTAGTATCAGTTATATTTCAAGGTTATGTGTTTGTTGGACCATCTATTACAATTATTTCGATTATCCCAGTACAGAATGCTGTGGTCAATAAAATATCTATCTATCTATCTATCTATCTATAGCTGGACGAATAACAAAAATTCCATGATAATAATAAAAGATGGAGAATAATGCATGTATGATAAGAAAAAAGTTACAAAAACCTGTTCAGAAAATAGTTCTTCGGGTAGATTTTTTCTTTTTATAAACACAGTACCACAAGTCATGCGTGAGAGAATGGGAATTGTTATGCTGCACGTCATTCTGCGGGAACGTAGACTATAATAGAAATACTATACTATAATAATAATAAAAAAATAGCTATAGAATGTGTAACGGTAATGTGCAACAAACGGTAAATTTATCGAGAACTTTAATCCCTGAGACCCAGAACGTAATTTCCATTGTAATTTGGGTACCATTAGACAGTTTTTAGTGAATATAAGCAATAATTTATAGCTATGACCTGTTTAGTATCCTTGTCGACTAACTAATTTGGTATATTCAGTTACTTTTCGTAATTTTATGGCTTACAACAGACACTTTTTATAGCAAAGGAAAAATTTGGATCTCACGGGGTTAATATATTTGTTTCTATCATCGTGGAAGCAAATGTATCGTTCTCCTTGGATACTATTTCTCTCTCTTGGGAAACAACACAGACGATTTGCTTAATTTGCTGTTGGCGGCAGAACGTAAACCTGTGGTAATGTAATGAGGCGAGGAGGAGGAGGAGGAGGAGGAGGAGGAGGAGCAGGAGGAAACAAGAAGAAGGTAGAGAGGGTAGAGAAGAAGAGAAAGCAGTTAAAGGAGGATGTGGAGAAAGAAGATGAAGGAAGAAGAAGAAAAAAAAGAAACAAGAAGAAAAAGAAGAAGAGAAGAGGGAGGGTAGAGAAGAAGAAGAAGGTACTACTTTTAAACATGTAGAACAGGATAGCAAAGAAGGAAGGAGGAGAAAGGAAGAGGAAGAAACAGAATACGTGCAGAAATAAGGTCTTGAGGGTGGCGGTCTGGAGTGAGTGGCCGTCATTCCTGCGGTCGAGGAAGGGGCGGCGGGTCAAGAGTGGCCGCCCCGCCCTCCTGACACCCACGCCTCGCCCCGCACTGCGCCCACGGGAGGAAGAAGAAGAAGAAAAAGAACAACAAGAACAACAAGAAGAACAACAAGAACAAGAAGAACAACAAGAAGAACAATAACAACAACAACAAGAATGGAAGAAGAAGAAGAAGAAGAAGGAGAGATGGAGGAGGATAGCAGAGAAGGAGGAGGAGAGAGGAAGGAAGAATAAGAAAACGTGTAGAAATAAGCCCCCGCCAGGTTATCCCCCCCTCCCCTTCCCTCATACACACACACACACACCACACACAAACGGGACGAGAAGGAATGAGATACAGACAGGACGTAGTATGTGTGTGTGACTGTGACTGTGTGTGTGTGTGTGTGTGTGTGTGTGTGTGTGTGTGTGTGTGTGTGTGTGTGTGTGTGTGTGTGTGTGTGTGTGTGTGTGTGTATTCATCTATTTGTATTCATCTAGTTGTATTTTACAGGGCCAGAGCAACGCTCGTATGGCCCCGTCTCCATATCAACATTTTTATCATTCTTCCTTAGTGGTTAGTTTTGGCCGAAGCCAGCACCCCGGAGAGCAGGTCACAAACCCCGGCTAACACCCGGTACCCATTCACTGCTGGGTGGACAGGGGCTCGGGTTTTAAGGAAACAGCCCATATGTTTCCGCTCCGCCCGGGGATCGAACCCGGGACTTCTCGGTTGTGAACCGAGCGTGCTTCCCCTACACTACGGAGTACCCAGTAGGAGTGTGTGTATGTGTGTGTGTGTATGTATGTGTGTGTGTGTGTGTGTGTGTGTGTGTGTGTGTGTGTGTGTGTGTGTGTGTGTGTGTGTGTGTGTGTGTGTGTGCCAGTAATCCCCTTTGTATAGGAGGGCAGTGATATGCAGCATATTGAGGGCAGTGCTATTGATCCTAAGCCGTATATTTACTCGTTCCATTGAGTCAACTAATGTAATTATTGTCTCACTATAAACAAAAATATAATAGTAGTAGTAGTAGTAGTAGTAGTAGTAGTATAGTATAGTATAGTAGATTCGTCGTCGTAATCCAGTTATAACAGTAGGAAAGAGAAGGAAAAAAGTAAGGACTTCTTATTTGCGTCGCGCCCCTTTGTCCTGTAGCGCCTGCGGGAAGCCGAGCAGCCTTGTGCCGAGGGTTGCAGACTTGCAGGTCGCTGCTACACACGGGGGGAAAAACATGAAGGAAAAAATGGGGAAAATGCATGAGAAAAACACTGCGGCTCGTGGCAAAATAATAATAAAAAAAAAAATACCGATACAAAATTTTCTTCAGTTTAATTTCTTTCCTGGAGGCAAGTTCACGTATTTGTTCGTGTTCGTAAGTCATTCGTGGACAGTTTCGTGGCGTCTTCGTGACCCAAGTGCGCTCTTCATTATAATAACAGTGTGCATATATAGTGAGCCAGCTGTGAGAGTAGCACTGAGAAGCACTGCACCAGACACATGACCTTCGCTGAGACGCCTCGGCTTTCCCTGATAAATATTATGAAGAACAACGTGACCGACCCTCCTGCCCACCTTCCACGGAATTGGTCTTTTTCTGCCCATTTTTCTTTTTTTTTCTTTTGTGACGTAAAAGCTTGCTGTTGCCTTCGTGTAGCGGCAAGGCATCGATTATAACCCTTAGTAATATTGTTTATCTACAGACACACGCCACTGAGAAGGGGAAGAAGCGTCCTCACCTACCAGAGAATTGTTTTTATTTCTTCCCTTTTTGTTTTTGTTACACATAAAAGCTTGCTGTTGCCTTCGTGTAGCGGCATGGCATAGACTCAGAGTATAACCCTTAGTAATACTGTTTATCTACAGACACACGCCTCTGGGAAGGAAAGAAAAGTCCTCACCTTATAGGGAATAGGTCTTTTTCTTCCCATTGTTTTTCTTACGACGTTTCTTGTGACGTAAAAGTTTGGCCTTCGTGTAGCGGCAAGGTATCGATTAAAACCCTTACTAATATTGTTTATCTACAGACACACGCCTCCTAGAAGGGAAAGAGCGTCCTCACCTGCCAGGGAATAGGTCTTTTTCTTTTCCTTTTCTTTTGTTACACGTAAAAACTTGATGTTGCCTTCGTGTAGCGGCAAGGCATCGATTAAAACCCTTACTAATATTGTTTATATATAGACACACGCCTCTGAGAAGGGGAAGAAGCGTCCTCCCCTCCCTTGGCCTGGGTTCGCCGCAGGGCTTCGTCAGGCGGTGCTGGACGTGACCCAAAGCTTGAGAAAACATTTTAGTATAGATGACCCTGTGATCCCGGGGCCTCTGTGTGCGTGGGTAGAAGAAGGGAGAGGCGAGGCTGGGCGGCGTGAGGGAGGGGGCGGGGGAGGAGGAGGGGAGGGGAAGAAGAGAGCTTGGGGGGGAGCTTAGTGGTCACGGTAGATCGCCCATAGATGAACATATGAACACAACAGCAGAAGATTTACTGTAGTTAGTTTAGTTTATTTACATAATTTACGAGACCTTACATTAGCCTAACATAAGGCGTTTTCTGCGGGGGATTTTTGGTTGCAATCGGAAAATTTTCGGTTGCAAACGGTCACAACAACAACAACAAATGATTGCGGGTCGGGCCAATCATCTTCCCTGGATGGTTGAACAGGGATCGAAATTTGAGCAACCGAAAATATTTCGGTTGCAATCAGGATCCCCGCAGAAAACGCCTTTAAAACCTTGAGAGGGGGTGACTATACTATCAGAAAACCAAAGTGACATCCAAGAATACCACGTCAGACTACCCTTTGTATCATGCCTTGCCTGTTTTGTATATATATATTATTTTTTTTCCTCAATAAACTACTAACTGCTATCATGCCTTGCCTTAATGCTTTACCTTTAAGACACGTAATAAAAATTACAAATGTAAAAATAATATCTGATCCATCGACACCACCGTCACCACCACGACAGCCGAGCATTGCGGTGATGATCTCATTCTTGACGTCAACGATTTTCCCGATCTCATTATACTTGGTATCGGGACTCGGGGGGGCGGACTCACCTATGTGTCTGCTGCATGGACGATCGTATTGAGGGAGTAGCGGGGCGTGTGGGTTGCCTGCTGGAAGGGGGAGATGCAAAGGGAGGCAATCTTTTCCCCATTTTCCTTTTTTTTTTTTAGTATTTTCAGGGAGAAGGGAGGAAGGATGGGAGGGAGGAAGGGGAGGAGGAGAAGTTGGAGTGAATAGGTATGTATAGGAACTACATTAAGGGAGGAGGAGGAGGAGGAGAAAGAGGAGGAGAAAGAGGAAAAGGAGGAGGAGGAGGAGGAGGAGGAGGAGGAGGAGGAGGAGGAGGAGGAGGAGGAGGAGGAGGAGGAGGAGGAGAAGAAGAAGAAGAAGAAGAAGAAGAAGAAGAAGAAGAAGAAGAAGAAGAAGAAGAAGAAGAAGAAAGAGGAAAAGGAGGAGAAGGAAGAGGTTAAAGAGGAGGAGGAGGAGGGTTTAACGTCGATTCACAGAAAACCTTGTACGTTAGAGTTGTCTGGAGGTGATGCAAGCCGTCCGGGGTGGTTGTCTTGAGCGTTAAAAGAGAGAGAGAGAAAATATATATAGATATAGATTGAAAGTCTAAGTGTGTGTTTACGTTAGCGAAATAATTAGGCCGTTTAAACCCAGTAATAACTCATAGGAAAGTGACGCTTATACCTAACCGACTGACTGTTTGACTGACTGACTGACTGACTGACTGACTGACTGACTGACTGACTGACTGACTAACTGACTTACTGACTGACTGACTGACTGACTGACTGACTGACTGACTGACTGACTGACTGACTGACTGACTGACTTAAGAGGCAGACAACACGACGGGCGTTTGGTTCATGTTAATGCTATGCTGTGTTTAACCATTACTAGGGAAAAAACATGCATTTTACTACAACCATTACAATGTTAAGTGTTATTACGAAGCCCACAGCGCACTCGGGCCGGTAAAGACAGGGCGGGAAGCTGTTCAACACGCCACGAACACGGCACGAACACAGCACGAACACGGCACGAACACAGCACGAACACGGCACGAACACGACACGAGCACAACAAGAACACAGCACGAACGCAACACGAACACAGCACGAACACGGCCAAGGCAAGCAACAGGTGGTCTCCCGAGGCACTAAACGAAGGTTGGAGATGACGTGCGTACACCCAGGGGTCCCTTTACCTCCCCTCAACCTCCCCTCAACCTCAACCCTGAGCCTATATAGACCCAGATTCTCACGTGCCTTTTCCTTCACCCACACAACCTCGACCTCACCACGAAGCCTTTTGAAGGATGACGTAAAAAAGGAGTCTTTATTATATTTTTTTTGTTTACATCACAAAGGACTGGCCAAGGGCATAACAAAGTAACAAAAAGTCAAGTTAAAAAGTCAACAATATTAACGCTGTGATGCATTGTATTATCGATAGTTAAGTCCCGTATAGGCAAGCCAAGAAACCCTTACCATAACAAAAGTCATTCTTGACATTGATACACATGAAGAATAATTGGAAGTGACCTTGAAATACGTCAGATAAGAGATTTAATGATGAGGGATTTACTGATAAGGGATTGACTGACCATCACTTCAAAATACTCTGAGTTTAAGATTATATTATGGTATGCAATCTTATCTTCGCCATTGCTTTTATATACTCTTGCTGCATATCCCTCACCATCTCACAAAATTACATACATGAACACATTTTCCTTGTAAAACCACGTATAACATTAACATTTTTTCCCTCATCTCAGACAAAAATGAAAAAAAATTATTAAAACCTGAAGGGGGAACATTTTTTTTCTTTCGGGTTATTGGCCACATCGAGAAGGAGGAGGAGAAGGAGGAGGAGGAGGAGGAGGAGGAGGGGGGTGAGCAAGGCCTGAGAGAGACTGTGGCAGGACAAAAGCACAAAGGCACGGCGGGGGGGGCGTATGAGGGGGCAGTGACCAAGGAGGACTTTAACCCTTCACCTATACGTCCTGCAAAAGCCACACACCTGTATTCCTGTCCATCATGAGAACCAAAAGGATCAAAAACTCTGCCAGTCAGACTTTTTGTGGCTGACTCTCTAGCGGGGCGAGAATTTTTTTTTTTTTTTACATCTATGCCTATAGCGCCTGTAGGCAGTGACCTCCAGAGCTCGGATGGTAGGTCCTGGAGGTTCACTTGAGGGCTGTGATGGTTGGCCCTCGCCCGTGGTGGCGCAGGCAGAATTTTTATAGTGACGCCTGTGATTAGAGGCTCATGCCGCCCCCCTGTGTCCTCCGATGCACTCGCAATCGAAGGTAGAGTTAATGGGCAGCATGCGGGTGTTCTTAGGCCACTCGGCGGTACAGAAAGATATTAAGTGGATTCATGGTTCTCATCGGGGATCGAATTCGGGTCACCGATCGCGCCACTCGAGGACATTAAAAAAACACTCTGCTACCGCCTCCCCTAAAGATGGTGAAGGAAGATGGTTAGAAGAGGGAAGGATAGGGAGGGGAATGAGGAATGGAAGGGGAAAGAAAACAAAGAGGAAGAGAAGGTGAGGGGATGGGATGGTGTAGGAAGAGGAGGAGGAAAGAGGTGAAGAGAGAACAGGAATGGAGAGAGAAGAGACTGATAGGTATTGGGAGGCAAAGTGGTGACTGGAGAGGAGAGAGAGAGAGAGAGAAGAGGAGAGAGAGAGGAGAGAGAGAGAGAGAGAGAGAGAGAGAGGAGAGAGAGAGAGAGAGAGAGAGAGAGAGGGGGGGGGGGGCGTCACGTGATTCGACCTGCGGGAGGAAAAACCTTATAGAGGGTCGCCAGGGTGGTGGAAATCGTGACAAGTCCTGCACACACACACACACACACACACACACACACACACACACACACACACACACACACACACACACACACACACACGCGCGCGCACGCACACGCACACACACACACACACACACACACACACCACACACATACACACACACACACACAGACGCAAACACACACACACACACACACACAGAACCCCCGCCGCCCCCCACACACACGCACGCACTCACACACACACACACACACACACACACACACACACACACACACCACACACACACACACGCACACACACACACACACACACACACACACACACACACACACACACACACACACACACACACACATAATTATGCTGCAATTTTCTACGCATCATGTCATTCCAGCGATCCTATGAACCATTTTAATATTCCAAGAAGATTGTTATTCAAGAAGATTGTTATTCCAAGAAGATTGTTATTCAAGAAGATTGTTATTCCAAGAAGATTGTTATTCCAAGAAGATTGTTATTCAAGAAGATTGTTATTCAAGAAGATTGTTAAGACCAAGAATATGATAAGGCCTAATTTTCCTGGTTTTTGTTTAGTTCTAGTTATTTTATTATTTATTTCTTCCTTTTTTTCAAGGCGTTCCTCATTTACCATTTTTTTATCTTCAATGCTATTTCTTCATCAACATTTTCTTTTTATAAAACTCTGGCATTGAATTATTTATTTATATTTTTATTCAATTTATTTATCTCATTGATCTTTCCAGGTTTGTGTGTACCCAAACAATGGATATTTTTTTCACCTGTTGGTAAATCCGGCGCGTCTGTTATTGTTTTCTTTCGGTAGCACTGATGAAGAAACTTTTTTATACACCACGAATGATGACAAAACAAAAGGTCTTCGAAATATCGTAATAAAAACAGAAATTCAGTGACTTTCATTGACACTTACATTCAGTTTGCAACGATACTTTTACTCCGTGTGACGATATTTCAACATAGGAGGAGGTCAATACTTTGTTATTCTACATTGCGTATACTTGATCGTAGCAACGGTAGAGAGAGAGAGAGAGAGAGAGAGAGAGAGAGAGAGAGAGAGAGAGAGAGAGAGAGAGAGAGAGAGAGAGAGAGAGAGAGAGAGAGAGAGATGAACAGATACAAAGACAGACACACATGCAGACAAAAACAGACATATAAACATTGAGACAGACAGACAGACAAACAGATAGACAAAAAGACAGATAACAATCAGTCAGACAGACAGATAGACAGAGAGAAACTAAAAAAACATAAAGAAAGATAAAAACAAACAGACAGACAGACAGACAAAGAAAGTGAATTTTAATCTTTATAAAGAAAATACATTACAGGTGATAAAAATAAAGGAAAATTATACTCCAAAAGACCAAATTAAAGATAAACTTAAATAGAAAAAAGCAAATGAACAGACACAACACTTTTGTTTCTTCACTAACTTCTTTCTTTTTCTTAATCAATAACTTCTTTCTTTTTCTTCTTCACTAACTTCTTTCTTTTTCTTCTTCACTAACTTCTTTCTTTTTCTTCACTATCTTCTTTCTTTTTCTTAATCAATAACTTCTTTTCTTCTTCACTAAATTCTTCTTTTTTTTCTTCACTAACTTCTTTTTTCTTTTTCTTCTGCACGAACTTCTTTCTTTTTCTTCTTCACTAACTTCTTTTTTCTTTTTCTTTTTCACTGACTTCTTTCTTTTTCTTCACTGACTTCTTTCTTTTTCTTAATCAATAAATTCTTTCTTTTTCTTCTTCACTAACTTCTTTTTTCTTCAAACTTTTGTTTTTTCTTCACTAATTTTTTTTTCTTTTTCTTCTACACTAACTTCTTTCTTTTTCTTCACTAACTTCTTCTTTCTTTTCATTCTTCACTAACTTCTTTCTTTTTCTTCTTCGCTAACTTTTTCTTTTTCTTCACTAACTTCTTTTTTCTTCTTTACTAACTTCTTTCTTTTTCTTCTTCACTAACTTCTTTCATTTTTCATCTATAACTTCTGTTTTCTTCTTCTTCACTAACTTATTTCTTTTTCTTCACTAACTTCTGTTTTCTTCTTCACTAACATATTTCTTTTTCTTCTTCATTAACTTCTTTCTTTTCCTTCTTCACTCCACTTCTTAATATAATATAATATGATATAAACAAATCAATGAGTGGATTGATGACTTTCTTTTAGAGTTACAACAGAAACAGACAGACGAACAGAAGAGGAGTCGGACACACAAAGACATAACAGACGGACGGACAGACGGACAGGTAGACATACATATAGACAGACGGACGGACAGAGTAAACAGTACTTGTGGTAAAAGAAAATCGCGGTTGTGGACAAGATAAATATTACTAGGTTGTCTTGGGTGGAGGTGAAGAGGAGGAGGAGGAGGAGGAGGAGGAGGAGGAGGAGGAGGAGGAGGAGGAGGAAGAGGAAGAGGAGGAGGAGGATAGTCTATTGCAAGGTGGCGGCAGCGTAGACTTAATAAATATAAGGAATCAGGCGAGAGAGAGAGAGAGAGAGAGAGAGAGAGAGAGAGAGAGAGAGAGAGAGAGAGAGAGAGAGAGAGAGAGAATGAGAGAGAATACCAGGAACGAAACACACGTTATGAAAGAGGACAATAATGATAATGATAATAATAGCAATGATGATAAAGATAATGAGAGTGACAACAAGAATGAAATGCAAATTGGAACCAAATAAACTCTTAAATCCAAGAGGAAAACTATTTTGGTCAGTAAATTTGAGAGGACATCAGGTGGAGAGGTGAAGGAAGGTGAAGGAGCTTTGGAAGGAAGGAAGGAAGGAGGTGTAGGAAGGTGAAGGAGCATGGGAAGGAAGGAAATAGGAGGTGTAGGAAGATGAAGGAGCTTTTGAAGGAAGGAAGGAGGAGGTTTTGGTGTTAGTGGTAGAGGAGCTTTTGA
>JACEEZ010020466.1:110539-228039 GCA_016584305.1 Chionoecetes opilio | reverse complement strand
CCTCCTCTTCCTCCTCCTCCTCCTCCTTGCACATGACCTTCCCTCCCCCTCCTGCCTCTTCCCTTCACTGTAGGTATATCTGACCTTTCTTCCTCCTCCTCCTTTACCTCCTCTTCCTCCTCCTCCACCTCCTCCTCCTCTTCCCTCCAGTACACCTGTAAACCTGCTTCCCTCATTCCTAGTCTCTCTCTCTCTCTCTCTCTCTCTCTCTCCTCTCTTCATCTCCTCTCTCTCTCTCTCTCTCTCTCTCTCTCTCTCTCTCTCTCTCTCTCTCTCTCTCTCTCTCTCTCTCTCTCTCTCTCTCTCTCTCTCTCTCTCTCTCTCCTCTCCTTTCTTCTTTTCCCCAGCAATATTTTCTATGGTCATTTTTGCTGGGTTTTTTTTACCTTTTTTATCCAAGCATTTAAGTGCGGCTCTTACTCTTGCCACATTCCAAGCCACACGCTGTTGTTTCCACTCACCCAATACACCTCCACCACCACCCCACTATACTAAATATATCAATAACTTACTATATCAACCATTAATTTCTTTTGAACGTATCATGATTTATCGGCTGACGCAGCTTTACCTTCTCTCGTATGTTCCTCAATAAGACAGAATACAGATTTTTTTCCCGGTTTAACAACGATTCATTGCAAAAACATGTATATATATTAATAGATAAAGATAATGAGTAACGTTTATCCGTTCATGAGGTTATCAGAGAGCTTCACACGAGCATCTGCAGACCGCATTCCTTCCCGTGTCACCTCATAAATCACGTTCATGGACTCTTTACAGGGTCCGCAAAAAGTTATGACCCCTGTAAAAGCGGTAATACGCATAGTGAGGGGTCAGGACTTTTTGCGGACACTGTAATGTGGTCAGACGCTGCAAAAAGGGAGAGATCTGGACACGAACGGGAAGTGAGTGCATGGCGCCCGTCAGGTTATTGCCCCTCGGTGTGTGGTGTGTGTGTGTGTGTGTGGGTGGGTGGGTGGGTGGGTGGGTGTGGTGGGTGGGTGGTGGGTGGAAGGGTGAGTGGATGGGTGGGAGACTAAGGCGACCAACTGAAAAATTTACACAGAATAACATAGAGACATACATCACACTGGCGAGGCAAAACAAGGCAATATTACACGAGTACAGCAAGCAACCATTAGCTAACAGGTACCCCTCAGCTAGGTCGAGGCAGGTAATGTTGTGGTGGTGAGAGAGAGAGAGAGAGAGAGAGAGAGAGAGAGAGAGAGAGAGAGAGAGAGAGAGAGAGAGAGAGAGAGAGAGAGAGAGAGAGAGATATTCATAAACACGGTATTACGTGCACAAAGCCATTCGGTTTGTCTCTCAGAGCAACATACTTATTACGGGTAACTTCTGCTAACAAGATGAATTTAGCACAGATGGAATCGTTTGGTAGCACTTCGGTCGCTTTTTGGTCGAGATTGAAAACAGTCAGTTATGAGCAGAGATCGTGAAAATATGTGAAGTACATACAAATTATTTTTTCACATAAAACTGGTTTTTGCAAAAAAAAAAAAAAAAATTAGGATTTCTGCTAGAGATGTACCTAAAATGGCCAAAATAACAACATTTTTATCCAATCTCTGCAAGTGATAACTTCATGTCCTGTCAGTGGATGTAGAGAGGAGCTTCTCAGGCTATAACAATGTGTTGACCTGACAGAAGACAGCGTCTTACAGAAGAAAATCTGAACAAAATCATGGTTACAAATTGCTTTTACAATCGGTCAGCAGTCTGAGCTATATATATTTTATACTACTATTTTTTGTATACAGGTCTGTAGCCAGAATTTTATTTCGGGGGGAATCGTTAGCTAATTCAAAAAGTGAATCATATGTTCCTTGCCATTTTTTCATTTTTTTTAGCTATAGGTACTTAATTTCAGTTCATGGCTTGCTGATCATTCAGTATTATATAAGGCTAGTGTTTTGAAACGCCAATAGATGTCAGGGGGAGTCCACCCCTGTCCCCCCTGGGTGCAGGATTGCTTGTGTATCATTTCTGATTTTGTTTTCCTGCATTTTCACGGAAATAAAGCACTGATTAAAACCACATATTTTAGTTTTTCTATCACATATTTTGGTGAAAATACATAACATAAAAAAAACTAAAATGGCCTAAATAACAACATTTTTATCCGATCTCTAGTTATGAGAGAGTTGATGAGACGAAAAGCTTTTGCTTTTAGACTTATATTGAAAGACTTCTTCAATTGATGCAAATTTTAAGAAGATTAGAAAAAAAGTTTATGTGAACAAAAAATGGGATTTATTAAAAGTTACTTTGCATACACAAGCGAGCCTATTTGATTCAATAATGGAATATATTCGAATAATATTAATTGTAAAATGAAAAAGACAGACGCGTTACGTTTGTTCCGCCCGGCGCTGGTGACCGCCGGCCGCAGGTCACCCTCCTGCTGGCGGGCGTGGCGCTGGAGGGCGACAGGCTAGGGCGTGCCGTGCGGGAGTGGCGGGTCGCCGGGCCCCACAACACCACCTCTGCGGGCAAGGTGCGGGAGTACCTGGTGGCCGCCTCGCTGCTGGCTCCCCCACGAAACCCCCTGGCCGAGTGTGAGTTCCCCGCCGGTGACAGCTGGCGGGAGGTGGTGCCCCTGCTGGTGGGCAGAGAGCAGCGTCTGGCCTGCCTGCAGGGGCAGGTCCAGAAGGCCGAACAGGAACACAACGAGTTTGTGCTCTTGTTCGTGATCCGCGCGTGTGTGGTGGTGGTGGGGGTGTCCTGATGGCAGGGTACACCCTGGGACGACACGCTCTGGCGCGGCACCACCGCCGCCCCGACAACGGAGACAACAAGGTGGTGGCACAGGGTCAGGTGTGTCAAGTGTCTCAGCGAGGCACAGCACTGCCTGGTGGTGCGATACTGTCCACGGAAGCGACGGCTCCTTGTGCTTTTTCAGGCTGTGACCCGCGACCGAAACCGCCTCATGGCCAAACTGGGCCGCTTTATGAACTTCACTGGCACCTCGCGAAGACTCGCAAGGCACTGTTGCCTTGCCCGATAAGGACCATAAGAACCACCAGGCATTAACCACTACTACTTCTGACGCAGGGATCGTATACACGCACTGGTACTGGTACACCTACACCACACTAAAGCCGATCACCAACAGGAACACAAACACATTGTGTTCCTGTTCAGCCTTCTGGACCTGCCCCTGCAGGCATGCCAGACGCTGCTCCCTGCCCACCAGCAGGGGCACCACCTCCCGCCAGCTGTCACCGGCGGGAAAGGCACACTCGGCCAGGGGGTTTCGTGGGGGAGCCAATAGCGAGGCGGCCATCAGATACTCCCGCACCTTGCCCGCAAGGGTGCATGGACTGCATGGTGTTGTGCAAAGTAACATTAACGGTATTGTTACTTTGGTGTTGTGGGGCCCGGTTATTCTTTTTTCCTGGCATTATTATATATCGTTGGTTTTGCAAGAGATTATTCTGCCTTATGAAAGAAAAAAATAACAAGAAATGCAAATAAAAAGCGAAGTTTACCGACTCCGAAAAAAACATTGAGTAAAGAGAAATAAGAAATACTTACGTTAGCTTTCGTAGCTCGAAACTTCCTGAGTCGACTTTTTATGGTTTATATGCCAATAAAAGCGGATTTTTATGAGGATTCCAACGCTACCATTATAATTTTCATATGGCCAGTAGTTCTTGAGAAAATGGAGGAAAACTGAAACACATGTTGGAAGACGGATTAGGCTACAAGTATAATGTAAATACCATTACACGTTGCTAAGATAGCCACTTTTTCCCCGCCAGTGACACTATCTGCTGGAGTTTTTTCACTTTTTCCATCATCACCATCACTTTCATGAGAATCATCATCATCCTCTTTATCGGCGAAGGACGAGCGAGCCCGTAGAACGTAGAGCCGTTCTAGACGTTGACGTGCGGCGTCACCCGGAGTTTGATCTGTGTGACATTGCTAGGTGTGTGGTCTCAAACCACACACCAAATTTCAACTTAGTCGGTACAACCGTTTATCAGCTATAGCAAGATGACGTTGTCTGACACCTCTCACGCGGCACGCGCCACGCGCCATGCTGACCCCTCACGTGAGACAAAACATGTCAAGCACAAATAGGAATTGAATGGGGCTATCAGATGGCGAAGACTGCTTGTCAATCGGAAGCGGGATTCCAAAGATATAAACTCCTGAAAAGCGTGACGGTCGGTCGGGTCGGGTCGGCCGCTTATCCCGGAAAAATCCGAGTGAGTGAGGACTCGCGAGCGCTTCGCGCTCGCTCGTAACAAGGCTCCCCCCCGCCCACCCCTATACTACTTGTACTATCGCTAACTCTTGTTCATCCGGGGAGCTTAGTAAGGTTACTCGCGGGGCAATATCAAAACCCGTATACTTTGAAGTACGCGTCTAGTATATCATTCTAGAATAATTCTGATATATACACTGCTTACTTACCTGCTAGTTTGATTATTTTGTCCGTTTTCATTCTGAGAGAGAGAGAGAGAGAGAGAGGAGAGAGAGAGAGAGAGAGAGAGAGAGAGAGAGAGGAGAGAGGAGAGAAGAGAGAGAGAGTAAAACAAACATGAATGCATCACTGAATTTCATAATCTGAAGTTTAAACATCAACCCTTGAGTGGAACGTTTAGTAACTCTCACATTGGCTGGGATGAACTTAGGGACGTGAGGAGAAAGGGAGAATGGTCTTTGTTGATTTGCTTAATATGGAGTTATTTTTTTGTATCTTTGTGTGTGTGTTTGTGTGTGCAGTGAGCGAGAATAGAAGGTGGAAAGGAATGTGTGTGTGTGTGTGTGTGTGGTGTGTGTGTGTGTGTGTGTGTGTGTTTTGTGTTGTACTAAATCTCTGTTTTATACTCATTTCTCGATAAATTTGCAATCCGTCATCAGTGAATTAGAAAATAATCATATCTTTTCATAGATTTCACCAACTTTTTTTTTTCTCTCTCCTCTCTCTCTCTCTCTCTCTCTCGTCCTCTCATCTCTCTCTCATTCTCCTCCTCTCTCTCTCTCTCTCTCTCTTCTCTCTCTCTCTCTCTCCTCTCTCTCTCTCTCTCTCTCTCTCTCTCTCTCTCTCTCTCTCTCATCTCTCATCTCTCTCTCTCCTCTCTCTCTCTCTCTCTCCTCTCTCTCTCTCCTCTCTCTCTCTCTCTCTCTCTCTTCTCTCTCTCTCTCTCTCTGTGGGTGAATGTTATGGGTATCTATAAATAATAATTTTCGTCGGGAGGAGAGAGAGAGAGAGAGAGAGAGAGAGAGAGAGAGAGAGAGAGAGAGAGAGAAGAGAGAGGAGAGAGGGGGAGAGAGAAGAGAGGAGGGAGATAGAGAGAGAGAGAGAGAATGACCGTGATGCATTGTGACACTTAAAAGGTGAAAGGTGAGGTGGATAAAAGAGCGAGAGGCTGGAGTGAGGGGAGTGGCAGGGTGAGGGGAGGAGGAGAGAGGGAGGTGATGTGAAGGGAAGAAGGAGGGGAAGAAGAAGAAGAAAAGGAATAGGAGAAAAAGGAGGAGGAGAAGGATGGGGAGTTGATATGAAAGAGAGAAGAAGAAGAAGAAGAAGAAGAAGAAAGATGATGATGAGGAGTGGTAGCATAAATCACTGTAACAAAAAAACAAAACAAAAAAGTCCTCTTAACATAGATAACAAGTACTCTGTGTAAGGAGAACATAAATTACTACCATTGCAATAGATGCGATTAGGTGTATAGAGATGTCACTAGATGGAGATGGTGAAGGTTGTTGGTGGGTGGTGACGGTGTTATAAAAAAAATAGTGTAGTGATGATGTGACGTGGGTTGACTATAAGTATAAATATAAGACTAGTAGACTAAGACTAACACTAACATACGCTAAGTAACACTAAGACTTATAGCACAAAGACTGATTATTAAACGTATAACAATGAAAGGAACACTGAGGGGGCTTTTTTTGGTAAATTTCCCGATGAACACCGAACTTCCTTTGGTGGACGAAACTATTTTTTTCTGGTGAATTTTGATCGTTATGAATGAATCTGCAAACCGTTTCTGTCGCAAATTAAAAAAAATTATAGCAAAAATGACCAAAAAAAAAAACAAAAAAAAATGAACCTAAACGAACCTATACCTAACCTAACCTTTACCTAACCTAACCTATAGCTAACCTAACCTTTACCTAACCTAACCCTTACCTAACCTAACCTATAGCTAACCTAACCTTTACCTAACCTAACCTATACCTAACCTAACCTTTACCGAACCTAACCTATAGCTAACCTAACCTATAGCTAACCTAACCCTTACCTAACCTAACCCTTACCTAACCTAACCTAACCTATAGCTAACCTAACCTGTACCTAACCTAACCTTTACCTAACCTAACCTACCTAACCTAACCTATAGCTAACCTAACCTTTACCTAACAAAACAAAAACAAAAAAACAACAAAAAACTTTAAAAAAAAAAAAAAAAAAAATTGCGACAGAAACGGTTAGCAGATTAATTCCAAACACATCAAAACTCACCAGAAAAAAATAGTTTCGTCCACCAAAGAGAGTTCGGTGTTTATCTGGAATAATACCCTTTTTTTCTTTATGTTTTTCTTTATTCTTCCTATGTCAGTTCCTTATGATGTAAAAAAAAAAAAATATACCGGTAATAAAGACTTACTCGAAACATAACCAGTTCGTGTACTGTACAAGTGTGTGAAGCATAAAGACCCGTTGGTAGAATGTTGTTCTATGTTGTGTTCTATGTTGATAAAGATGTTTATGTTGTAGGGTCACTTTTATGTTGCTAAAGATATCTGATAAACTTCTTCTTTTTTTTTACTGTATGCCTGCGGATGAATTTTGTATTATTATTATTATTATTATTATTATTATTATTATTATTATTATTTTTATTATTATTAGTGTTCACGACGAGTTATGTAAAAAGAGAGTACACAAAACGATCATTGATTTAACTTTTAATTTTTTTTATTGAAAGGCACATTAGTCGAAGTATGACAAGTTAGTGTACAATATAATCATTGTAAAGCCTAAAGACCCGCTGATAAAGTGAAAGAGTGAGTAAGATATGCTTCAATAGATGATCATAAAACACACATTCTTTTTTGTTCTTACACTGAGGGTGACTTTCTTTAACACTTGGTGACTGACTGGCCGAGAGGAGGAAAATAAGGGAAGGGAACAAATAAGTCAGACACAAACACATTTTTTTTCTTACACTGAAGTTACTTTCTTTTTACATTTGGTGATTTGCTGAGTTGAGAAAAAAAAAACGGTAAGGGAACAAATAAGATCCCACGTATCTCCATTATCGTCTCCAAATATATCAGACCGTAAAGAGACTTGTAAAAGGGAATAGGCCAATAATACATGAGCCTAATAAAATAATAATAAAATAATAAATAATGGTTTATGAGGCAGTCTTTGCGCTCAACAACATATCAAAAGCTGCCAACACCGAAATGTTGTGTTCTATGTTGCTAAAGATGTTTATGTTGTAGGGTCGCTTTTATGTTGCTAAAGATATCTGATAAACTTCTTTTTTTTAACTGTATGCCTTCGGATGAATTTTGTATTATTATTATTATTATCATTATTATTATTATCATGTTGTGGGGTCGAGAGGGAGGGGGAGTGAGGTGTGGGGGGGCGCCTCGTACCCCGCCCTGCCGCCCTTGGTCGTGGTGGGGGCTGCTTAGGACACCACGCCCCCCGGTGGCCCCCCTTGGTGCTGAGGGTCAGGTCAGGTCAGGTGGATAGTCGATGAACCCAGGGTGAAAGCAGCTGAGGGGAGGCAGGGTAATGGGGGAAGGGGAGAGCGAGGAAAGGAAGGAAGGAAGACACGGAGGGCGGGGGGGGGGGGACAGGAGGAGAAAGGGGAACAAAGGGGGGGTACAGGGGGAAAAATGGGGTAAAGGGAAAAAAAGGGCGAAGGGGAAAGGGCACATCACCTCGTCCAAACGCAGAAGTCTTTGTTGATTAAGTGATTACAAATTGCTATGTAAAGTATCATCACAAATTATATGCCTGAAAATGTTGTACAGCTTATAGATTTTTCAATAACACTCATTATGGAGCCTTAAGTTAAACGTTTGCTTTCATGATAACCAATTCTCTTCTTATCTCAAAATTCTTCCTGAGCTTTGATTGTGGTCTGAGTTTCCTGTTTAGAAAATACGTGATTGTTGCCCTGAAATTGAATATTCTTTTTAAAGTTTCCTTATGTACTACCAAGAGTGTAACAATATCCTGTCTGTTATCTGTCTGCCTCCAACTTGAAAATTTTCCTGTTTGTGTTGTTATATCGCCAATGAGGTTTAAGGAGTACATAAAGTTTCATGGGCGATTGGGTTACTTTGTTTAATGTCTAAAACTTGTCTTCTGCAGAGTGGTTCACGTAGGCCTTGAGCACGTGAAGAAGTGTGGATGGACTTCACTACAATGCTGGGGATGCAACAAACGCTCCTAAACCCTTACTACCCAGCGGTCATTCCAAGCAGTCCTAAACCCTTACTACCTACCCAGCGGTCATTCCAAGCAGTCCTAAACCCTTACTACCTCCGCGGTCATTCCAAGAGTCCTAAACCCTTCTACCCGCGTCATTCAACAGTCCTAACCCTTACTATCCGCGGTCATTCCAAGCAGTTCCTTAAACCTTACTACCCGCGTCATTCAAGCAGTCCTAAACCTTAATACTCCGCGGTCATTCCAAGCAGTCCTAAGACCCTTACTAACAAACCGCGGTCATTCCAGCAGTCCTAAACCCTTTACCCCGCGGTCATTCCAGCAGTCCTAAACCCTACTACCCCGCGTCATTCCAAGGCAGTCCATAAACCTTTACTACCCGCGGCATTCCAGGGCAGTCTAACCTTACTACCCCGCGGTCATTCCAAGCGTCCTAAACCCTTACTACCCCTGTCATTCAAAGCAGTTCCTAAACCCTTACACCCGCGGTCATTCAAGCAGTCCTGAACCTTACTACCACGCTGTCATTCCAGCAGTCCTAAACCCTTACTACCCAGCGGTCATTCCAAGCAGTCCTAAACCCTTACTACCCAGCGGTCATTCCAAGCAGTCCTAAACCCTTACTACCCAGCGGTCATTCCAAGCAGTCCTAAACCCTTACTACCCAGCGGTCATTCCAAGCAGTCCTAAACCCTTACTACCCAGCGGTCATTCCAAGCAGTCCTAAACCCTTACTACCCGCTGTCATTCCAAGTCTACCCTACCCCGCGGTCATTCCAAGCAGTCCTAAACCCTTACTACCCCGCTGCCCATTCCAAGCAGTCCTAAACCCTTACTACCCCGCGGTCATTCCAAGCAGTCCTAAACCCTTACTACCCCGCTGTCATTCCAAGCAGTCCTAAACCCTTACTACCCGCTGTCATTCCAAGCAGTCCTAAACCCTTACTACCCAGCGGTCATTCCAAGCAGTCCTAAACCCTTACTACCCAGCGGTCATTCCAAGCAGTCCTAAACCCTTACTACCCAGCGGTCATTCCAAGCAGTCCTAAACCCTTACTACCTAGCGGTCATTCCAAGCAGTCCTAAACCCTTACTACCCAGCGGTCATTCCAAGCAGTCCTAAACCCTTACTACCCAGCGGTCATTCCAAGCAGTCCTAAACCCTTACTACCCAGCGGTCATTCCAAGCAGTCCTAAACCCTTACTACCCCGCGGTCATTCCAAGCAGTCCTAAACCCTTACTACCCCGCGGTCATTCCAAGCAGTCCTAAACCCTTACTACCCCGCGGTCATTCCAAGCAGTCCTAAACCCTTACTACCCAGCGGTCATTCCAAGCAGTCCTAAACCCTTACTACCCCGCTGTCATTCCAAGCAGTCCTAAACCCTTACTACCCCGCGGTCATTCCAAGCAGTCCTAAACCCTTACTACCCCGCGGTCATTCCAAGCAGTCCTAAACCCTTACTACCCCGCGGTCATTCCAAGCAGTCCTAAACCCTTACTACCCCGCGGTCATTCCAAGCAGTCTCCTCGGATCAGAATGTGGCAGCAACAGTCTCACTTCACTCCCACAAAACATAAGGTGTGATACAGTTTCTTGATTTCATATTATTTTGTAGATAGATAGATAGATTAATTGACCATAGAATCACAGGATATATATCACATATCACCAAAACAACAAAACACATAAAATTCTTAACCCCTTCACACCCAGATCTTTCCTTTGCTATATGAAATTGATGTTGTTAGCCATAAAATTATGAAAAAATAACTAAATATACCAAATAAGTTAGTTGACAAGGATACTAAAAAGGTCATAGCTATAAAATATTGCTTAAATTCACTAAAAATCGTCTAATGGTAGTCAAATTACAATGGAAATTACGCTCTGGGTCTCAAGGGGTTAAACACTATATATTACATGGTCCAAACATAAATACTTAAAACATACATGCAAGGCTTAAACATGAAATATCCAACACAATAGACAACGAGAAATATAAGCTGGCATATTCTGACATACTAAGCATATAGGTTTCAACACTTTATGGATAACACGACAACATTATACAATTGTTGAAGTCCTGTGTTTCTGTAGATTGTCACGTGAAGTCCGTCTCGTCAAAGGAGATATTAGTTAATTTTGTCACCCATCTGTAAGGCGTTCCTATACATTCCTCTCTCCACTGACACTTGGCTAAGTAATTGAATCTGTAACTGAGTATCTATGTATGCCTATCTATGTGTGTGTGTGTGTGTGTGTGTGTGTGTGTGTGTGTGTGTGTGTGTGTGTGTGTGTGTGTGTGTGTCTGTCTGTGTCTGTCTGTCTGTCTGTCTGCTGTCCTCTCTCTCTCTCTCTCTCTCGTCTCTCTCTCTCTCTCTCTCTCTCTCTCTTCTCTCTCTCTCTCTCTCTCTCTCTCTCTCTCTCTCTCTCTCTCTCTCTCTCTCTCTCTCTCTCTCTCTCTCTCTCTCTCTCTCTCTCTCTCTCTCTCTCTCTCTCTCTCTCTCTCTCTCTCTCTCTCCACACCACAAAGCTTCCCCCTGGCGGCTACAAAGTCAACCTTGCTACAAATCAGCTAATAGCCATCACATGCAGTGAAGTTTATACTCGTAGCGGTCTGCCCTGCGGCGCTTGTGGCGGGTTGGTTGCTACTCCGCGAATGTTGTGTAGCAAGTCCATGGAGGGAGGGAGGGTAGTGATCCTTCAGCCTTAGCCGCCTCCTCCTCCTCCTCTCCTCCTCCTCCTCCTCCTCCTCCTCCTCTCTTCTCCTTCTCCTCTCCTCTCCTCCTCCTCCTCCTCCTCCTCCTCCAATTCATTCTTTCTCCTCCTCCTTAGCCTCATTCTCTCTCCTCCTCTTCTCTTTCTCTCTCTTACTTCTTTTTCTCTCTCCTCCTCCTTCTCCTCTCTCCTCTTCTCCTTTTCTCCTCCTCCTCCTCCTCCTCCTCCTCCTCCTCCTCCTATAATCTCGAAAGATCTAAAACCGAATAACCAAATTATAGAGGTAGTAAAAACTGCAAATAAATTGGTTGGCTTTATTGGACGAACTTTCAGTTTCAAATCTGAAAAAGTTATACTCACTCTTTTTAACTCGCTTGTTCGCCTCCATCTAGAATACTGTGTGCAGTTCTGGTCACCTTATTATAAAAAGGACATAAATAAACTAGAAAAATACAGCGCAGAGTAACCAAAATGATACCTAGATTGCGAAATAAATCTTACGAAAATCGGCTCAAAGAACTTAACTTATTCCCACTAACAAAACGAAGGATAAGAGGTGACCTCATCGAAGTCTTTAAAATCTTCAATGGATTTACGAACGTAGTCCCAGAAAATCTTTTTACGCTAGACCGGTCAAGCTCAACTAGAAACAACGGATTTAAATTAAGCAGGAAACGGTTTGTAACGAACGAAGCAAAGTACTTCTTCACAAACCGTGTTGTAAACGTATGGAATGGGCTGCCGTCAGACGTAGTAAACTCAAATACAATAGAATCATTTAAAAATCGCCTCGATAAATATTTCATATCAAATCCCCGGTTGTCACTGTTTATCTCGGAATAATAAATTTATCTCGCGGGCCTCTGAAACTTACTCTCATTGCGTAAAATGATTGCGAGTCGCGTCTACACAACCCCTCCCACACGTCTCAGACAGCCCCGAGTAAACGGTCACTACTACAACTTTTGACCTGTGACGGGCTGTGGTTCAGTAAGGGCCCTGTCAGTTAGTGACCACCATCGGGATTTATATACCAGGGGTCACTGCTGCAGGGGGCATTGAAGTGCACGGCGTCCTACTTGGAAAGTGCACTACCGCAGTGGATTGAAACGGAGCTGGGGCCTGATTGACTGCTGCCTCCCAAGAAAGCGCCAGGCAAGGCTGCCGCACCACCCTGAACTTCCACACTGAGCCTACACCAAACACTACATTAGACCTCATAACACACACAGATAGCCCCGAGTTAACGGTTACCACTACTACTCTCGACCTGTGACGGGCTGTGGTTCAGTTAGGGTCCTGACAGTTAGTGACCACCATCGGGATTTAAGGTACCAGGGTCACTGCTGCAGGAGGCATTGAAGTGTACGGCGTCCTACATGGAAAGTACACAATCCGCAGTGGATTGAACGGAGCTGGGGCCTGATTGACTGCTGCCTCCCAAGAAAGCGCCAGGCAAGGCTGCCGCACCACCCCTTGAACCTCCACACTGTGTTCACACCATTACAAAACACACATAACATGACCTATCTATCAAGCACTAAACCTACCCCCACAAACTAGTAGTAGTTAGCCATAGATTACAGCTTTCAACTTTCCTCACAAATTCCATGCAGTTTTTCTATATTGCATGGTATCACTTCTTTTCCGGCCAGCTTTGGCTGGAGGGATGGGTGGGTGGGGAGGAGCCTTCTACTTCCTATCCTTTCTCTCTTATTATCTAGTTAGTGTAGTGTAGTTAAAGCAAACAGTCTTGTAAGGACCTATCGGTCTGTTGCTGTTTGTGTTTCCTTTGTATTCCTTTGTATTCCTCCTCTTCCTTCGACTTTGCTATATTTTTACCCCTAACTCATAGAAACTTAGTGGTAGAGAGTAGTCACACAGGCAGCCCCATTTAACCCAGTAAGGCTGTTGCTGTTTATTTTTCCTTTGCATTCCTTCCTCCTCCTCCTCCTCCTCCTCCTCCTCCTCCTCCTCCTCCTCCTCCTCCTCCTCCTCCTCCTCCTCCTCCTCCTCCTCCTCCTCCTCCTCCTCCTCCTCCTCCTCCTCCTCCTCCTCCTCCTCCTATGTAATCCTCCTCCTCCTTCTTCTTTTAACTAACCACTTCTTCATACCCTTCCCCCATATGGTGTTGCAAGATCACATGAATGCTGTAATATTGCCGATGGAAGCGAGTGGTAACAGGTGACAGTGCTGTGAAGGGGCGTCTGTGACCTCCGAGAGTGTGGGAACCATTCTTAGGTCATGGGTCACTGAGCGTCAACTAGGGTCCCGTCACTGCCCAAAATACTCACACAAACACTAATGGAACTTTTGTGTTTTTTTTTCTGTGTGTGTGTGTGTGTGTGTGTGTGTGTGTGTGTGTGTGTGTGTGTGTGTGTGTGTGTGATAATCATATGAGAATTCCAATACATCATGTCATTATAAATCTTAATATCTCCATTCATCGTGTTGTGCTACATCGTTAGTCAATTAATGAAAAAAATGACTTGGGGTAAGAAATATGTAAGCTTCGAAATGTTCCTCGACTAGCAAGTGATTGGACATGTTTAGTTATTTAATGTTTAAAAATATTCAGTATAAAAAAAATAAAAAATGCCTCGCTATGGCAGATCTGTGCAACACCTTCAAGCGCATCTTTTCTTCTTTTCAACCTTTGCAATACCTTCAAGCGCATCTTTTCTTCTTTTCTCCTTTGAAATACCTTCAAGCGCATCTTTTCTTCTTTTCTCCTTTGAAATACCTTCAAGCGCATCTTTTCTTCTTTTTTCCTTTGCAATACCTTCAAGCGCATCTTTTCTTCTTTTCTCCTTTGAAATACCTTCAAGCGCATCTTTTCTTCTTTTCTCCTTTGTAATACCTTCAAGCGCATCTTTTCTTCTTTTCTCCTTTGAAATACCTTCAAGCGCATCTTTTCTTCTTTTTTCCTTTGCAATACCTTCAAGCGCATCTTTTCTTCTTTTCTCCTTTGAAATACCTTCAAGCGCATCTTTTCTTCTTTTTTCCTTTGCAATACCTGCAAGCGCATCTTTTCTTCTTTTCTCCTTTGAAATACCTTCAAGCGCATCTTTTCTTCTTTTCTCCTTTGAAATACCTTCAAGCGCATTTTTCTTCTTTTCTCCTTTTCAAAACTCCTCGTATTTTCACCCTACCTAAAGTCACTTTCCTCATAAGGCTCCTCCGTGTGGCCTCACCTGAGCAATCACGGCGCGCTACACGGGAATCAGGACAGCGTTTGGGCAGGTGGAAAGCGAGGGATGAATTACCGATCTGAAGAATGATGCAAATTCATATTAAATACTTGTTTGTAAGTATATCCATTTCCTTCAGTCTTTTTGGGATGATGGGTGATACGTGGGAGGGAGGGAGGAGGCGAGGGCTGGTGGGGCGTGGCATGGGTGATGAATGGTTATAGGGGGTGGTGATCGTAGGGGACTTGATGATAATGATGATGATGGTGGTTGTAGTGGTGTTGGTGATAGTAGTGGGGAGCGGGAGGGTAGTGGGGATGGTGGTGGAAGGACGTTAGGTAATGTGGGTCAGGATAACTCTTTATGGAGAGGCGGTGGCCGAGTGGTTTGCGTCTGGAAGTGGCGAGCTCGAGTCCCGCCGATGACAACTCTTTCGGCAATCGTTAAGACAGTGGCTGGATAAATAGAATTTGGAAGTGGTCAGCTTAAGGTCCCGAGTTCAAGTCCCGCCAGCAGCAACTCTTTGTTCCATCGTCGAGTGGCAGATACCCACATGCTGTCCATCAACCTTTCGACTGTGAATGCGGTAGGGGGCTTCAGGGGGCAGCATGAGGCTCTAATCATCACAGGTGTCACTCTAAATATCCAGCCTGCACCACCACGGGCGAGGACCAACCATCACAGCCCTCCAGAACATGCAGGGCCAACCACCTGAGCCCTCAAGGAAGGAAGATAACATCTCCCATGGTACTGGTTATCCTCGACTAGGACACCAACAACAACACCAACAACAACAGCAACAACAACAACAGCAACAACAACAGTGTACACTCAATCTTTTGTAATATGAAACTACTACAACTTCTACTACTACTACTACTACTACTACTACTACTATTACTACTACTACTACTACTACTTCTACTACTACTACTTCTACTACTACTACTTCTACTACTACTACTACTACTACTACTACTACTACTACTACTACTACTACTACTATACTACTACTACTACTACTACTACTACTACTACTACTACTACTACTATTACTACTACTACTACTACTACTACTACTACTACCACTACAACTACTACTACTACTACTTGTACTGCTACTTCTACTACTACTACTACTACTACTACTACTACTACTACTACTACTACTACTACTACTACTACTACTGCTTCTACTACTATACTACTACAACTACTACTACTACTACTACTATACTACTATACTATTATACCACTACTACTACTACTACTACTACTACTACTACTACTACTACTACTACTACTACTACTCATACAACACCAGCTAACACTACCACTACTACTACCACTACCAATAATGTGGATAGTGAAAGCAACTCTCATCGTTCCTCGTAGCTTCAAACCTCAACACCGTCGGGAGGAGCCTTACATACGGGTCACACCGCTGAGACATACGGGTCACACCGCTGATACATACGGGTTACATCGCTGAGAGGAAAGCCGGTTCGGTCTGGTCCTGGCGTGCCGGGGCGAAGGGGCCACAACCATCTACAGTCTGGGGAGGAGGAGAGCCTGGGGAGACAAGCTGGGGATGATGATGCTAAAGAAGAAAGGCAAGAGGAGTGGCGCTGGGAACATACGAGCAGAAGGGGCGGTGGTGGGGGTGGGGGGAGGTGCAGGGACGTAAGCCATGAGATGAGGCGGCGCGGCTGACGTTACAATGGGGGATAAGTGCTTGGGAGGCGACACCGAGGCTACGAGGGCTGGTATCTGGATGGTATTTACAACAGTGGATGCATTTGTCCTGTATACTGTAAACGTTCAAACACGTTTATTGATGACCAGCGACTCACTGCAGTGCACTGGAGTCGCGTTATTCCACACCCTGTTCATGAGCATCAATGCTTCGTGGGAGTTAAGGGAAGCTACACCCTTCCCGGTCCCCGCACCTGGCTTGGCGTGCGTGTGAGTGTGCGGGCAGGCGGGCCAGAAATGTACTGGTCACGATGTAGCCCCCTTCACCCGATGGCTCTTCACCAGGCAGGTCGCCGGCCGCCCCCTTGCTGCCTCTCCCTCCCGCCCAACACCAACGCTCTACACGATCTGCCACCACACACAGGAGGAGGCACCCAGCGGCTCCCTCTGTGCGGACACCCGAGGCCGCCACGTCGCCGCCTCCGTTGCTACGCCCGAAAGCCGCTATAGCCGGGGCGGGCGGCCAGGGGCAAGGGCTGGCAAGGCGTCCACGGCCAGCAAGGTGGGCAGCGGTCAGGGGGTGAGCCGCTTGCCTTCGCTCCCTGCATACTAAGCGCGCTGGTACGCCGCTCGTTAGTCCGGGAGGAGCGCGGGATCTCGGGAGGAGGTGGAAAGGAGAATACGAGAGGAGGATAGAGGAGACGGGAGGAGCAGGGAGATAACTGATTGTTTGTGAAAGCTGCCTTGCTTACTAAAGAGACGGCCGTGGGCAGGGAGTGGACACCATGGGAGGAATGGAAGGAAGGCAAGTGTGAAGTGTTGGCGTGGCAGGCTTGCATCCAGACGGGGGACCGGCTAAGGCCTGGAAATTCCTCAACTCTCAGGTTAAGTAACAGACAAGAGAAGGTAATCGACCTCTTAAGACATGCATTTTTTCGCTTTATTCACCGATTACATTTATCTTTTCATTACCATCAACTTCCTTTACACCTCGTTACGTAATCCGTCTTTGTCATCCGCTACTCGTGGCTCCATGCGAGTGTTACCATTAAGAACATGACAAGGACAAATCAAGGCAACGCGGTAATGATGCATCGCGACGACCAGCATTGCCTCGTAACACTCCCGTCGCGTCGGTATTGATAAACCACATAAAGCACCACCACCACCACGCCCCATTACCACCACGCCCCACCACCCCACGCCCCTGGACCACCACGCCCCACCACCACCACGCCCCACCACCACCACGCCCCAGGACCACTACGCCCCACCACCATGCCCCAGGACCACCACGCCCCACCACCACCACGCACCAGGACCACCACGCCCCACCACCACCACGCCCCACCACCACCACGCCCCAGGACTACCACGCCCCAGGACCACCACGCCCCAGGACCACCACGCCCCACCACCACCACGCCCCTGGACCACCACGCCCCACCACTACCACGCCCCTGCACCACCGCCACGCCCCTGCACCACCACCACGCCCCTGCACCACCACCACGCACCGCACCCTGCACCACCACCACGCCCCTGTACCACATCGCCCCAGGACAACCACCACGCCCCTGCACCACCACGCCCCAGGACCACCACGCCCCTGCACCACCACGCCCCTGGACCACCACGCCCCTGGACCACCACGCCCCTAGACCACCACGCCCCTGGACCACCACGCCCCTGCACTACCACGCCCCTGGACCACCACGCCCCTGCACCACCACCACGCCCCTGCACCACCACTACGCCCCTGCACCACCACCACGCCCCTGCACTACCACCACGCCACTGCACCACCACCACGCCCCTGCACCACCACCACGCCCCTGCACCACCACGCCCCTGGACCACCACGCCCCTGCACCACCACACCACGCCCCTGGACCACCACGCCCCTGCACCACCACCACGCCCCTGCACCACCACCACGCCCCTGCACCACCACGCCCCTGAACCACCACGCCCCTGCACCACCACGCCCCTGGACCACCACGCCCCTGCACCACCACCACGCCCCTGGACCACCACGCCCCTGCACCACCACCACGCCCCTAGACCACCACGCCCCTGCACCACCACTACGCCCTTGCACCACCACCACGCCCCTGCACTACCACCACGCCCCTGCACCACCACCACGCCCCTGCACCACCACCACGCCCCTGCACAACCACGCCCCTGGACCACCACGCCCCTGCACCACCACCACGCCCCTGGACCACCACGCCCCTGCACCACCACCACGCCCCTGCACCACCACCACGCCCCTGCACCACCACGCCCCTGAACCACCACGCCCCTGCACCACCACGCCCCTGGAACACCACGCCCCTGCACCACCACCACGCCCCTGGACCACCACGCCCCTGCACCACCACCACGCCCCTGCACCACCACCACGCCCCTGCACCACCACCACGCCCCTGCACCACCACCACGCCCCTGCACCACCACGCCCCTGGACCACCACGCCTCTGCACCACCACGCCCCTGGAACACCACGCCCCTGCACCACCACGCCCCTGCACCACCACGCCCCTGGACCACCACGCCCCTAGACCACACCACGCCCCTGGACCACCACGCCTCCTGGACCACCACGCTCCTGGACCACCACGCCCCTAGACCACCACGCCCCTGACCACCACGCCCCAGCACCACCACGCCCCTGGACCACCACGCCCCTGCACCACCACCACGCCCCTGCACCACCACCACGCCCCTGGACCACCACGCCCCTGGACCACCACGCCCCTGGACCACCACGCCCCTGCACCACCACCACGCCCCTGGACCACCACCACGCCCCTGGACCACCACGCCCCTGCACCACCACCACGCCCCTGGACCACCACCACGCCCCTGGACCACCACGCCCCTGGACCACCACGCCCCTGCACCACCACGCCCCTGGACCACCACGCCCCTGGACCACCACGCCTCTGCACCACCACGCCCCTGCACCACCACGCCTCTGCACCACCACGCCCCTAGACCACCACGCCCCTGCACCACCACGCCTCTGCACCACCACGCTCCTGCCACCACCACGCCCCCTGGACCACCACGCCTCTGCACCACCACGCCCCTGCACCACCACGCCCTCTGCACCACCAACGCCCTCTAGACCACCACGCCCCTGCACCACCACGCCTCTGCACCACCACGCTCCTGCACCACCGCGCCCCTGGACCACCACGCCCCTGGACAACCTACGCCTCTGCACCACCACGCCCCTGCCCACCACCACGCCCCTGCACCACCACCACGAAGCCCCTGCACCACCACGCCCCTGGACCACCACGCCCCTGCACCACCACGCCCCTGCACCACCACGCCCCTGGACCACCACGCCTCTGCACCACCACCACGCCCCTGCCCACCACGCCCCTGGACCACCACGCCCCTGCACCACCAAGCCCCTGGACCACCACGCCCCTGACCACCACGCCCCTGGACCACCACGCCCTGCACCACCACGCCCCTGACCACCACGCCTCTGCACCACCACCACGTCCCTGCACCACCACGCCCCTGGACCACCACGCCCCTGCACCACCACGCCCCTGGACCACCACGCCCCTGCACCACCACGCCGCTGGACCACCATGCCTCTGCACCACCACGCCCCTGCACCACCACGCCCTGCACCACCACGCTCCTGCACCACCGCCAGCCCCTGGACCACCACGCCCCTGACCACCACGCCTCTGCACCACCACACGCCCCTGCACCACCACGCCCCTGCACCACCACGCCCCTGGACCACCACGCCCCTGCACCACCACGCCCCTGGACCACCACGCCTCTGCACCACCACGCCCCTAGACCACCACGCCCCTGCACCACCACGCCCCTGAACCACCACGCCCATGCACCACCACGCCCATGCACCACCACACCTCTGCACCACCACGCCCTGCACCACCACGCCCCTAGACCACCACGCCCTAGACCACCACGCCCCTGGACCACCACGCCCCTGCACCACCACGCCCCTGCACCACCACACCCCTGGACCACCACGCCTCTGTACCACCACCACGCCCCTGCCCACCACGCCCCTGCACCACCACGCCTCTGCACCACCACGCCTCTGCACCACCACGCCCCTAGACCACCACGCCCCTGCACCACCACGCCCCTGGACCCACCCACACCACCGACCCCGACCACACGCCCTGCACCACCACGCCCCTGGACCACCACGCCTCTGCACCACCACGCCCCTGCACCACCACGCCCCTAGACCACCACGCCCCTGGACCACACGCCCCTGGACCACCACGCCCCTGCACCACCACGCCCCTGCACCCACACACGCCCCTGGACCACCACCACGCCCCTGGCACCACCACGCCCCTGGACCACCACGCCCCTGGACCACCACGCCCCTGGACCACCACGCCCCTGCACCACCACGCCCCTGGACCACCACGCCCTAGACCACCACGCCTCTGCACCAGCCACCCCCTGACCACCACGCCCTGCACCACACAGCCCCTGGACCACCACGCCCCTGCACCACCACCACGCCCCTGGACCACCACCCCCCTGCTACCACCACGCCCCTGGACCACCACGCCCCTGCACCACCACGCCCCTGCACCACCACCCCCTGACCACCACCCCTGACCACCACGCCTGGACCACCACGCCCCTGCACCACCACGCCCCTGCACCACCACGCCCCTGGACCACCACGCCCCTGGACCACCACGCCTCTGCACCACCACGCCCCTGCACCACCACGCCCCTGGCCACCACGCCCGACCACACGCCCCTGCACCACCACGCCCCTGGAACCACTCACGCCCTAGACACCCACACGCCCTGGACCACCACGCCCCTGGACCACCACGCCCCTGACCACCACGCCCCTGGACCACCACGCCCCTGGCACCACCACGCCCCTGCACCACCACACCCCTGGACCACCACGCCCCTGGACCACCACACCCTGCCCACCACGCCCCTGCACCACCACGCCCCTGGACCACCACGCCCCTGCACCACCACGCCCCTGCACCACCACGCTCCTGAACCACCACGCCCCTAGACACCACACACCCCTGGACCACCACGCCCCTGGACCACCACGCCCCTGGACCACCACGCCCTGACCACCACGCCCCTGGACCACCACGCCCCTAGATCACCACAGCCCCTGCACCACCACGCCCCTGGACCACCACGACCCTGGGCACACCACGCCCCTAGACCACCACGCCCCTGACCACCACGCCCCTGGACCACCACGCCCTGGACCACCACGCCCTGCACCACCACGCCCCTGGACCACCACGCCCCTGGACCACCACGCCCCTGCACCACCACGCCCCTGGACCACCACGCCCCTGCACCACCACGCCCCTGCACCACCACGCCCCTGTGACCACCACGCCCCTGCACCACCACGCCCTGCACCACCACGCCCCTGCACCACCACGCCCCTGGACCACCACGCCCCTGCACCACCATGCCCCTGCACCACCACGCCCCTGCACCACCACGCCCCTGACCACCACGCCCCTGCACCACCACGCCCCTGCACCACCACGCCCCTGACCACCACGCCCCTGACCACCACGCCCCTGACCACCACGCCCTTGCAACCACCACGCCCCTGGACCACCACGCCCCTGCACCACCACGCCCCTGGACCACCAGCCTCTGCATCCACCACGCCCCTGCACCACCACGCCCCTGGACACACCACGCCCCTGACCCACACGCCCCTGGACCACCACGCCCCTGGACCACCACGCCTCTGGCACCACCACGCCCTAGCACCACCACGCCCTGGACCACCACGCCCCTGCATCACCACGCCCCTGACCACCACGCCCCTCACACCACCACGCCCCTGGACACCACGCCCCTTGCCCACCAACTCCCCTGACACCAGCCTTCATGATCACACCACGCACCCTAGCCCCACACTCGGACCACCACGCCCTGCACCACAAGCCCTAGACCACCACGACCCCTGACCACAGCCCTGGACACAACCACGCTATAGACCACCACGCCCCTGCACCACCACCACGCCCTTGGACCACCACGCCCCTGCACCACCACCACGCCCCTGGACCAGCCGCGGGTGTGGGGCGTCGCGATAGATATTAGATAGATAGATGTCAATAGATAATCCACCCGGATTCTCGTCATTCCCCGCCACTTAGTTTCCCAACCTCCGTGACCACTTTGATTAATAATACTTTTCTAAGGTGGTACATACATACATACATACATACATACATACAATACATCAGCCTCAGGGGGTGACAGCTATAATAATAATAATAATCATTTTATTTCGCCCGGAGGCATACAGACAAAAAACAAAACAAGCCAAGGAGTAAACTTAAGTACTAGAGCAAAAACAAAAAACAGGAACAAAAGTACAGGCACATTAGGGGACAGTATCAAAGTACATAGAAAAGCATACATGGACACCTGTGCTACCCCACATTCTGCACAAACAGCAGACCCAGCCACCGCTGTTGTATAGGTCCACATACATAGGCCGAGCTCTACTGACAGAGGTGATGATGGAGTTCGTAAAGAGCTCCACCCTACTCCTTAAACTGAACACGGAGTGTCGACGGATCACATCCAGATTGTTCACCCCGTTCCTAGCGAAAGCCAGGGACGAGCTGCACCACCTGGGCAGCCCCAGAAGCCTCTTAAGGATGTCATTGTGACAGACCTTAAGGCGGTTCATAGTGGCCACCTTGTACCGCGACCACAGCGAGTTGCAGTATATAGCTCTAGTAGAAATGGCAATGTAATTATATTTAGTTTTCCTTAACAACCTAGGGAGAGACATTTTGTGTAGTTTACGTATATTAACTTTGGAATAAGTTTTTTTTTTTTTTTTTTACTTATGACATTTCATATTTGATTAATTGTTTTTCTCTTAATTGTCGCTTCTTTCTTTTCATCTTTTTTTTCCCCTCTCTCTCTCTCTCTCCTCTCTCTCTTCTCTCTCTCCTCTCTCTCTCTCTCTCTCTCTCTCTCTCTCTCTCTCTCTCTCTCTCTCTCTCTCTCTCTCTCTCTCTCTTCTCTCTCCTCTCTCTCTCTTCTCTCTCTCTCTCTCTCTCTCTCTCTCTCTCTCTCTCTCTCTCTCTCTCCTCTCTCTCTCTCTCTCTCCTCTCTCCTTCTCTCTCTCTCTCTCTCTCTCTCTCTCTTCTCTCTTCTCTCTCTCTCTCTCTCTCTCCTCTTCTCTCTCTCTCTCTCTCTCTCTCTCTCTCTCTCTCTCTCTCTTCTCTCTTCTCTCTCCTCTCCTCTCTGTCTCTCTTCCTTTCTCTCTCGTATTATCTACTCCTCCTAATGGCACTTATTCACTTCTTCTTCCTCTGCTTACGTATAATCTAGAACTGCAAGTGGCATTATCATATGCAGCTCAATGGGTACAGTGTGATTTCCTGCACGGCTGTAGTATGCTAGAGAGGGGAGGGTGGGGAGGCTGTATGCTAGAGAGGGGAGGGTGGGGAGGCTGTATGCTAGAGAGGGGAGGGTGGGGAGGCTGTATGCTAGAGAGGGGAGGGTGGGGAGGCTGTGTGCTAGAGAGGGGAGGGGTGGGGAGGCTGTGTGCTAGAGAGGGAGGGTGGGGAGGCTGTATGCTAGAGAGGGGAGGGTGGGAGGCTGTATGCTAGAGAGGGGAGGGTGGGGAGGCTGTGTGCTAGAGAGGGGAGGGTGGGGAGGCTGTGTGCTAGAGAGAGGAGGGTGGGGAGGCTGTTGCTAGAGAGGAGGTGGGGAGGCTGTATGCTAGAGAGGGGAGGGTGGAGATGCTGTATGCTAGAGAGGGGAGGGTGGGGAGGCTGTATGCTAGAGAGGGGAGGGTGGGGAGGCTGTGTGCTAGAGAGGGGAGGGTGGGGAGGCTGTATGCTAGAGAGGGGAGGGTGGGGAGGCTGTGTGCTAGAGATGGGAGGGTGGGGAGGCTGTATGCTAGAGAGGGGAGGGTGGGGAGGCTGTGTGCTAGAGAGGGGAGGGTGGGGAGGCTGTGTGCTAGAGAGGGGAGGGTGGGGAGGCTGTATGCTAGAGAGGGGAGGATGGGGAGGCTGTGTGCTAGAGAGGGGAGGGTGGGGAGGCTGTATGCTAGAGAGGGCAGGGTGGGGAGGCTGTGTGCTAGAGAGGGGAGGGTGGGGAGGCTGTGTGCTAGAGAGGGGAGGGTGGGGAGGCTGTATGCTAGAGAGGGAGGGTGGGGAGGCTGTATGCTAGAGAGGGGAGGGTGGGGAGGCTGTGTGCTAGAGAGGGAGGGTGGGGAGGCTGTGTGCTAGAGAGGGAGGGTGGGGAGGCTGTGTGTAGAGAGGGGAGGGTGGGGAGGCTGTGTGCTAGAGAGGGGAGGGTGGGGAGGCTGTATGCTAGAGAGGGGAGGGTGGGGAGGCTGTGTGCTAGAGAGGGGAGGGTGGGGAGGCTGTATGCTAGAGAGGGGAGGGTGGAGATGCTGTATGCTAGAGAGGGAAGGGTGGGGAGGCTGTATGCTAGAGAGGGGAGGGTGGGGAGGCTGTATGCTAGAGAGGGGAGGGTGGGGAGGGGCCCTCCTGCTTTCCATCGCTACCTGCACACTAGTAACGAGGAGGTAACAGCGCTCCAAGCCAACAGGTTTTTGGTTACCAGTACTTGCTATTTCTGTGTTTTGCTTCATTTCCTCCTCCTCCTCCTCCTCCTCCTCCTCCTCCTCCTCCTCCTCCCGCCCCCCCGCGGGCCAAATCAAGCGTGGATGCTACTTCCTGCCTCCTTACCACCAGGAAAACTGTTGGTCATGTTTGCGGAAAACAGGAAGTTGTTTGTTCCTCGCGTAACAATCTGACGTAAGGACAACACGTCGTTTGAATAAAGTGTGCAAATCTCTCCACATATTTCTTGTTTAGTCTTCGCTTCACGTAGACAGAGACAAGCAAGGAAATTACAATGAGCTTGCAAGAATGCGCGCCATGAGATTGCCAAGTAGAAACGAAATCACCAAGACTAATTTTACGTTGGTGTGCGTCTGCAGTGAAGGATCAAGAAGCGGTAATTTTCATCTTCCAAGGCATAGTTTGGGACGAGACTGTCGGGTTCTATGAGGCAGCCTATACTCACACCGGCCCGCAGCATTCCCGGCTAATTTTACAGCCCCTCCTTTTTTGCCCCCCCCCCCCACCCCCCGCACCCCCACCTCCACCAAAAAAAAAAAAGTTTGACCTTGGCGTTGGACTCATTTACGAATATACTTTTAGCCCCGGGCGGTTCGCTGCGAGGGTAAAGGTGACTGTCCAGGTAGCTTTGGTTTGTGTTTCCCTTACATGAACTATTGAGATTTTTAGAGCTTTGGACATGACACAGTGGCGGCTCGTGATAAAATAAAATGGAGGGACTGCAAGCTACAGACACAACAGTATAGGATACACAAATTATATTAAAAGTATGACTGCCTAGGTATAGTTATAGGGTATATAGGGCCTCACGCTTGAGGCAACATGCCGCCTCCTGTATAACCTTAGTTCACACGCAATGCAAACAAGGGAGGACTGGGCAGCTGATCGAGCTATAGCTGGCCTCGACTGCAGCTCATTGTGTTGACAAGAGGCGCGGCAGCGGCGCAGACATGAATCTTACAGCAAATATGAAAGTAACTTAAATTTTGGTCTGGTTTTAATGAAAATTCACTTAGTAACTTAGTTCAGTTAATTATTAGTTCACTTAGTGAAAATAATTAAATGACATATAATGACTTTTTATTATGATATATTTGTTAGTAGTGTATGAATTCTGTTGTGTCTCTAAAGGAATCATACATCTGGCAGTGAGTGTCTGGGGGTGCTGCAGCTCTGCAGCCCTATGCCACGAGCCGCCACTGACATGACACACGTATACTAGGAAAGGTTAACCCCTTCACGCCCGCATCTTTACTTTGTTATATAAAATCGTCTGTTGTTAGCCATGATATTACGAAAAGTAACTTAATATACCAAATTAGTTAGTGGACAAGGATACTAAACAAATCATATCTATAAAATATTGCTTATATTCTTTAAAATCGTCTAATGGTATACCCAAGTTACAATGGAAATTACGTTCTGGGCCTCGAGGGATTAAGTGTGCAGAGGTTGTCTAAGATTCGACTGTCTGCGCATCACTTGGGCAGCTTCCTTTGATACATGTAATTACCTGTCATATTACACTTCATAATAAGAATCTTAAAATCTCATGCTATTATTTGTTTTACAACATAAGGGACTGGTCAAGGGTAAAAAAAACAAAGAAGAAAAGCTGCTAATGTGGTAGCTTGTAAAAGAGAATACAACTGATTTAATGGCATGTTTAGATAGATCCCCCCCCCCCCTTAAAAAATAAAGGATGCAAGTGAACCTGTGACTGTAACATCTGTCCTCGCCTCATATTACTCCACTAGCCCCGAGGATACATATCCTATAATAATATAAGCGAAAGGGTGTCTGTCTGTCTGTCTGTCTGTCTGTCTGTCTGTCTGTCTGTCTGTCTGTCTGTCTGTCTGTGTGTGTGTGTGTGTGTGTGTGTGTGTGTGGTATAGGTTCCGCCCCCCGTGGCGCAATCACCTCATATGGCACATTTTTGGAACCGGGTTGACCAGGGGAAGGTCATAAGCCCACTTATGAGATGATTCGATCACTTTTTTTTTTTCTTTTTTTTAGCAGCCTATTAGCGATAATTGTGAAAAAAAAAGTGGGTTGCGAGAATTGAGGAAACCTTGATGTAGGGTGATGGGTAATGGGTGAGTGAATGGGTGGGGTGATGGGTAATGGGTGGGGGGATGGGTGAGTGAATGGGTGGGGGGTGATGGGTTGGGGGTGATGGGTGATGGGTGAGGGAATAGGTGGGGGGTGATGGGTAATGGTAAATATAAGCGAAAGTGTGTCTGTCTGTGTGTGTGTGTGTGTGTGTGTGTGAGTGTGTGTCTGGTATAGGTTCCGCCCCCCGTGGCGCAATCACCTCATATGGCACATTTTTGGAACCGGGTTGACCAGGGGAAGGTTTTAAGCCCAATTATGAGATGATCCGATCACTTTTTTTTTTTTTTAGCAGCCTATTAGCGATAATTGTGAAAAAAAAGTGGGTTGCGAGAATTGAGGAAACCTTGATGTAGGGTGATGGGTAATGGGTGAGTGAATGGGTGGGGTGATGGGTAATGGTGTGGGGTGATGGTGAGTGAATGGGTGGGGGTGATGGGTTGGGGGTGATGGTGATGGTGAGGGAATAGGTGGGGGGTGATGGGTAATGGTAATATAAGCGAAAGTGTGTCTGTCTGTCTGTCTGTCTTTGTTGTGTGTGTGGTGTGGTGTGTGTGTGTGTGTGTGTGTGTCTGGTATAGGTTCCGCCCCCGTGGCGCAATCACCTCATATGAAACATTTTTGGAACCGGGTTGACCAGGGGAAGGTTTTAAGCCCAATTATGAGATGATCCGATCACTTTTTTTTCTTTTTTTAGCAGCCTATTAGCGATAATTGTGAAAAAAAAGTGGGTTGCGAGAATTGAGGAAACCTTGATGTAGGGTGATGGGTAATGGGTGAGTGAATGGGTGGGGTGATGGGTAATGGGTGTGGGGTGATGGGTGAGTGAATGGGTGGGGGGTGATGGGGGGGGGTGATGGTGATGGGTGAGGGAATAGGTGGGGGGTGATGGGTAATGGGTGAGTGAATGGGTGTGTGGTGATGGGTAATGGGTGAGTGAATGGGTGGGGGGTGATGGGTAATGGGTGAGTGAATGGGTGGGGGGTGATGGGTAATGGGTGAGTGAATGGGTGGGGGTAATACATACATTTCTACATCCATGATTTCAGGAAAGTTAGAAGGGGCTATCTGGAGAGTCCGTGTTTGGTGGGCCGAAGGCCCACCAAACACAGGTGGTGGCGAAGGCCCACCACCAATAGCCCTCCGCAGGAGCTAGCCAAAAAGTCCGCCCGGAGGGCGGCTTTGCGGCTAGTGTTATATAAGAGTAAAACCCATAGTGTATAATTTTCTGCCTTTAACATAACCACAACCTCTTCTGGATTAATTCTGCGAGGGCATCTTAAAAATCTGAGTCAAGGTAATAGCCAGTATATATATATAAGAACGGCCAGTGAAAGCCAGTATAATTTACGGCTATTAACCAGGGTAGAACAAGAAGTAACGGATTCAAGCTGGAAAAGCGTAGATTTAAAAAAGAAATAAGGAAAAACTGGTTCACAAATAGGGTGGTATATGATTGGAATGGACTCAGTAGATAGGTAGTTAGTGCGGTGTCATTAGGGAGCTTTAAAAGGAGGCTAGATAAATTCATGGATGGGGATGAAAGGTGGATGTAGGTAGTGTTAAATAACAGGAACTACCTCGTGTAGGTCTCACGGCTTCTTGTAGCGTCCTTATTTTCTTATGTTCTTATGTTCTAAGAAAGACAAAAACCAGGAATGGGAAAAACAATCACGTCTGTACGGCTGCCACGCTTTGAACTGTCATGAACCTGAAGTATTATTAACATTAATGAGACCAAAGCGGAAGACTGAACATTTCCATAGAGGGTCTGAAATATCACACCCACGTTTGGCCTCCCGCCCGTACCCTGGAATACCCGCCCCCTGCCCCCCTCCATACTCCCTTCCATGCCCCCACAGCAGCTCCATGCCCCCCCCTTCTCCCCTAGACCCGCCCCCCACCCCCCGCCCCCTGCCGTCCGGTGTGGGAAGGTCGCCAGGAGGACTCTCGGGGCATGTGGCAGAGGGCGTCTTGGAGGGAATGTAACGAAAATTTACCATTTAGTGAGGAGGAGGAGGCGAGGGAGGAGGTGGAAGGAGGAGGAGGAGGAGGAGGAGGAGGAGGAGGAGGGAGGAGGAGGAGGAGGAGGAGGAGGAGAAGGAGAAGGAGAAGGAGAAGGAGAAGGAAGGGAAAGAGCTAGACAAGGAAAAGGGATGTTGGAAGAGGAAGAAAAAGCGTAGGATATTCTCCCTGAAGTAAGTGCATAGTGGGTGGCCAAGGGGATGAGTCCAAGGCGTGGGTGGATTGGCGGCCTGTCCCTCCACACCACCACACACACACACACACACACACACCACACACACACACACACCACACACACACCACACACACACACACACACACACACAACACACACACACACACACACACACCACACAAACCACACACACACACACACACACACACACACAACACACACACACACACACCCACCACACACACCACACACACACACACACCACACACACACACACACACAACCCACACCACACACACACACACACACACACACACACACACACACACCACACACACACACCACACACACACACACACACACACACACACCACACACACACACACACACACACCACACACACACACACACACACACACACACACACACACACACACACCACACACACACACACACACACACACACACACACACACACACACACACACACACACACACACCACACACACACACACACACACACACACAACACACACACACACCACACACACACACACACACACACACACACACACACACACACACAACACACACCACACACACACACACACACACACACACACACACACACACACACACACACACACACACACACACACACACACACACACACACACACACACACACACACACACACACACACACACACACACACACACACACACACACACACACACACACACACACACACACACACACACACACACACACACACACTCTTGAGGAGGCGGTGGCCGAGTGGTTAGCGTCTTGGAGTGGTGAGCTCGATGTGCCGAGTTCGAATCCTGCCGGGGACACAACTCTTTCGGCCATCATTAACGTGGTCGACCAGAGCCTGGGAGGTGAGCACAAGGTCCTGAGTTCAAGTCCCACCAAGGAGCAACTGTAAATCCATCGTCGAGTGGCCGAAGCAACCCGCATGCTGCATTCCTGTTCCTTCGACTGCGACTTCAAGTGCGGCGGAGGGGTAATAGGTGGCAGCGTGTGCCTAACAACTTAAGGCAGACCATCACAGAAAACGGACCTTCACCTATAACATCACAGGTGTCACTATAAAAATCCAGCCTGCGCCACCAACGGGCGTAGGGACAACCATCATCAACCTCCAGATTGATAATAAAATAGCCTACAGGCGCTATAGGCTTCAACGTAAACACACACACACACACACACACACACACACACACACACACACACACCACACACATACACACACACACACACACACGTGCACACACACACACACACACACACACACACACACACACACACACACACACACACATGCCTGCATCGTTGCTTGTAGAAGGATTATTAAAAACTTATTACACAGAAGATAATATTTCTCTGTGAAAACAACATTGCCTACTGTTTCTTCGTCGCGGAAATCCACAGGTTTATTTATACTCTGTGGAAAAAAAAGTTAAAGTTTTAGGGAGACGTAAATAGAGTGATAAGTCACCAAAGACAACCAGGTTTTCTCTACACCAGTCAGGAATTTAAGGAAGACCAGATTTGAAGTTATGTTCCGACAAATACATGTGTGACGCGGACATAGTATGTATTTCATGAAGAATCAGAGTAGTACAGCTCGAGACCCTCCCACTCAGCAGACACGCAACGGCAGAAGGTCGGCGTCGGCATATCAAGGACAGCACAGGAAAGACGGCACAGAATACAGAAGTAAGTTATGACGGGAGGAACCTGACGTAAAGAAACGCTTAACAAAGAAACTGAGGTGTTGGATGGTATGAAGAGGTGGGTAATGGTGGGCGTGTCTCCAGCCAGAGTGGTCAGGAGTATGAGTCCGGCGCTGGCTGAGGTCATCTTGAGTAACAAATTTGCAGGTTTGTTCACCAGGCTGGTCAGTAATGGAGGATGACAGGAATAGCTGGCGGTAGATACTGAAATGCACTAAGCTGGAGATTTACAGAACGTACATTGCTTTGGAAACTAAAAACATAATGTAGAAGTATTCACAGTGGAACGAAGGTTGAATGATATAAGTATAGTGGATGACACTTCTCAGGAAAACGGTGGGCAAATCAGAAGAATCAAAGCCATGGGTAAGAAAAGAAGTGAAATATATACAGATCAAAACCAGGAAAAGCGAAACCAGGAGGCGCAGAATGAAGAGGGTTATCAGTGGCCTTAGACGTGTGAGACTCGAGGAGGAAAAGACGTGCCTCGAAAAAGAGGAAAGCTCAGTCAGACATAAGAAGGAAATTGGATTCAACACTGCAAACGTTACAGAAATCCACCTAAACAAAAAATGTGACAGAAATCATTCTTAAAGAAAAACGTAACCGAAATCAATCTTTAAAAAAAGTAACAGAAATCCACCTAAAAAAAAAGTTATCGTGTCATTATTTACAGTAGTTATCTTGTTATCTGACCTGGATTGATGTGGTTCCGAAGTTATCATTTCATTATTTACAGTAATTATCTTGTTATCTGACCTGGATTTATGTGTTTCCGAAGTTATCATTTCATTATTTACAGTAGTTATCTTGTTATCTTACCTGGATTGATGTGGTTCCGAAGTTATCATTTCATTATTTACAGTAGTTATCTTGTTATCTTACCTGGATTGATGTGGTTCCAAAGTTATCATTTCATTATTTACAGTAGTTATCTTGTTATTGTTTACCTGGATTGATGTGGTTCTTCCCTAGACGTTAATTAAGGGGTCTGTTTTATGCATCTATCTTTTCGCCTTCACTGTTACCACGAGTCGTAAATTCCCTCCTTTGACGCCTTACCACCCTTTATTTTCCTTACTTATTACCCACCACCCTTTATCCACCCTTTATTTCTATTAGGAGAGCAAACTTTAGGAGCAGGGTGGCTGGCGGAGACTTGAGTTGCGAGGGAATGAGGTGAAGGTGAATATTTACTGCCTCACTTTATCTACCTTTTAAGCCATCTGTGAAAAGATCTGATCTGTATCTGTAAAAAAAAAAAAAAAAAGTGTCCATTGTCTCGTATTTAGGGGGCAGCGAGGGGCGTCGTCCGAAACACACACACACACACACACACACACACACACACACACACACACACACACACACACACACACACACACACACACACACACACACACACACACACACGGTAATCATAAAAAAAAGGATCAAGAAAAGAAAACGTAGCGAAGAAAAGTTAAGTCATGATACGTAAGTTAGTTTAAGTTTGATTTAGTTTAGGGTTAGGTTAGGTTAGGTTAGGTTAGGTTAGGTTAGGTTAGGGTTAGGTTAGGTTAGGTTAGTTTAGGGTTAGGTTAGGTTAGGTTAGGTTAGGTTAGGGTTAGGTTAGGTTAGGTTAGGTTAGGTTAGGTTAGGTTAGGTTAGGTTATTCTCTGACTTTATACCACTAATACTTTTGCTTCCTTGGTACCTTCCTTCCAACAGTCACCTTTCGTGCTCCTCATAAGGGAAGATTATTTTTTTCTATCTATCCTCCTCCTCCTCTTCCTTCCTCTTCTTCCCTATCCTCCTCCTCCTCCTCCTCCTCTTCCCTATTTTCCTCGTATTTCTATAATTATAAACTTTAAATTGTCCTTAGATGTGTCGTCTACTTTTTCACCGTGTTCATGTTACGTACGTGTCTGCCCACAAAGTTGATGACGTCGTGAGCCTCGCATGGACGTCACCAGGTCATCAGGTTGCCTCCAGGTCACGAAACCATTACCGGGCCTCACGAAGCAGGTCACGCAAGCCTCTCACGTCAGCTTGGGTCAGGGGTCACGGCGAGGCACAGTCTTTAGCTCAGGGGTCGAGGTCAGGAAGGGAAGGTCTCACTATAGGTAACCAATTTACTTACCCCTTCACGCCCAGATCTTTCCTTTGCTATAAAAAAATCGCCTGTTGTAACCCATAAAATTTTCGAAAAGTAACTTAATATACCAAATTAGCAAGTGGACAAGGATACTTAACAGGTCATATCTATAAAATATTGCTTATATTCATTAAAATCGTCTAATGGTAGACAAATTACAATAGAAATTACGTTCTGGGTCTCGAGGGGTTAAGGAAGGCGGTGTGTCACAAGGAGGGCTGCGGGGGGTGTCCTCGATCGATGGACTCATTCGGTTTCTTTTGCACTGTCTCAAATTTGGTGACGAAAAGAATTATTTGTGTCCGGATGTTATAATGTATTTAGATGGACATTGTGGTACGTTACGTATACAGGCGTATATAGTAGTAGTGGTGGATGTTTTTTGTTTTTTTCTTTTTCTTTTCTTATTGGTTAGGAAGAGGAACAGAAGCAAGAGAAGGTGAGCCACATACACACGTACAATATTCATGTTGTTCATATAAGCCACTAGGAAAAAACACGACAGCTAACACACACACACACACACACACACACACACACACACACACACACACACACACACACACAACACACACACACATTTTTAGGGAAACTCCGTAGTGTAAGGGTTAGCACGCTAGGCTCACAACCGAGAAGTCCCGGGTTCGATCCCCGGGCGGAGCGAAGACAGACGGGTGGTCTTCTTAAAACCCGAGCCCCTGTCCACCCAGCAGTGAATGGGTACCGGGTATTAGCCGGGGGTTTGTGACCCGCCTCCCGGGGTGGTGGCTTCGGCCAACACTAACCACTAAGGATGAATGATTAAATAAATGTTGATATGAAGACGGGGCCATACGAGCGTTGCTCTGGCCCTGTAAAATACAACTAGATGAATACTACTAGATGAATACACACACACACACCGCCACAACCACCACCACCAATTGTTACAAGGAATGGTCAGAAATAAGGTGAGAAAGATTTAAGGGAAAATTCAGTGAGGAGAGAAAACTAGTGTCAAGGGAACAGAATGAAATATTGATGAGAGGCGAGGGAGGAGGGAGGGCAGGGACATGTGCCCAGGGGAAAGAAAACCTGTGACTGCTGTGAGGTACACGCGAGAATGGCGGGAGTCTCCTGCTTGTTCTCCATGTTAACACACATCACACACCCACCCACACACATACACACACACACACACACACACACACACACACACACACACACACACACACACACACACACACACACACACACGGTGTATCCACAGACCCATGCTGTTCTCTGCGTTAATGGATAAAATCGCGGAGCGCCACTCTGCGGTCATGTGTTCGAGCTCCGCTCAAAACTCGGAACGCAGACAAGCGGGCATTTGCTGTTCCCCTTGAGCAAGGGAATGGGGTATGTGTAGTTTGAGGTCTCAGCCTCACCCATAGATCGGTCTGTATGAGCTATAAACTCTTTCCGGGAGGCCATGACGTGGCGTTGGTGAGTCCCGTGCGCGTGTTCAAGGGCGTGGGTGAATAACACACACACGAGGAACCATTGCCCGGTGCCCGGTGTTCAGTGGAGGAAGGGGTCCCGGGGATCAGGTGGAGGCGGCTCATCCAACGACCTCTTGGCTCTCGCCCTGCTGTGCCCCAGCGGGAGGCGGGGCGGGTCGGGGTGTTCGGCAGGTGGAAGGAGACGCGCCAGGTACAACATCGTTCAGGCAGCGACACGGCACACAGTCACGCCTCAGTGCCAAGGATGTGTTTGGAAAGTGTTCCCATCAACCAGCGATGTGCTAAGCCGCGATGCTGCGGGGCTCGGCGGACAGCTGGGGCGGCACGGCATGGCGCCAGCTGCCCGCCAGCCGCCTTTCGGGGGTGCGCGGCGGCCTTCTGGCTGTAATCGAGGCAACTCTCGGAGCCACACTTGACGTCATGAACAGGGAACTCTGCAGCGTGCATGACGTCCAGCCGTGGAGACATGTCGCGAGGGAGCCTCTTCCCCGAAGCCGTGGCTGAGGTGCTCACCCCTGTGGAGCCCCGACCGGCCCCAGGGGCTGTGGGGGAGGGGGGAGGGTATTGCCTCACGTGGCCGCCAGCTTCCAAGACCTCAATTACCGACCTCACCATCTCTCTCCTCCACTCCATTATTACCTCTTTTCGTCCCTAGTTTCTCTTCCCTAAAGGTTAGCGACGCGAAGTGAAGGATGTTCAGCTTATCGTTATGCTGTAGGATAGAACTTAATGTTATGCAATAAAACACATCTTTGATCTTTCCTTTGGTGACACAACATGAAAAAATGAATTGTCGGTATTTTTTCAAGACACAAGGGCAGTGAGGCGGGTGTGCGCAGAGGCAGTCACGCCGCCACCACGCGCTGCACTGTAGAAAACCCTTAACCCCTTCACGCCCAGATCTTTCCTTTACTATATGAAATCGTCTGTTATTAGCCATAAAATTACGATAAAGTAACTAAATATACCAAATTAGCTAATGGACAAGGATATCAAACAGGTCATATCTATAAAATATTGCGTATGTTCATTAAAATCGTCGAATCGTGGTTATATTACAATGAATATTACGTTCTGGGTCTCAAGGAGTTAATTAAGAGGAAAAAACTTGGCATTGCGTCCATAGCATCACGAGGACGGGGTCACGCAGGTCACATCCTCCATGACCCAAAACCCAGACCGTACAGACCCGCAGTAGAGGCCATAAAGAGCAAGGTGATAAAGAGTTGAGTCAGTAGTTGAGCCACTAGTTAAAGTAGTTGGCCATAAAGAGTCTAGTATGTACGCTCTGCAATGGTGAACGGTAATAATGGCACAGGTAAAAATGGCACGAGTGAAAAAACCTGTGCCATTATTACCTAAATTCCTCAGCAATATAGTGTTTCATTGTCACATTTTATGGCCCCGTGTTGTTATGAGATAGAGCACAGAGGCGTTGGTTATAAGGAGAGGAACTTGTTGTCTACCGGAAGCGCCTCCTTTGGAAAGATTCGTACAACAAGATGAAAACGGAAAAAAATACCTGTAAATTATATTGAGATAGAAATGAAGCGAATGATTTTGGTATCACTATATTAACCCCTTGAGACCCAGAACGTAATTTTCATTGCAATTTGGGTACCATTAGACGTTTTTTTTTGTGAATATAAGCAATATTTTATAGATATAACCTGTTTAGTATCTTTGTCCACTAGCTAATTTGGTATATTTAGTTACTTTTCGTTATTTTTATGGCTGACAGCAGACGATTTTATATAGCAAAGGCAAAATTTGGGCGAATAGAGGTTAATGTAGGTTTAAGTGGGAGCGCATGGATTATTTATGACCTTTGAATTATATGGAAACTTTGCACTTACTTTTAGGTTTTTCTTTCAGTGCCTTAGTGTTTGCCAGTCATATATTGAGTGTCGTGTGTTCGCACCTTGGAGCAGCTAGCAAGCATGTGTTGGCATACCGTCACGGCCATACGGGAGCCAGGAAGGATTGATTGATTGATTGATTTAATGCCCCCAAAAAAGGTGAATGTGCATGCCGGATGCCAGGAAGGAGTATCACCCGAAGCTTGGGTTCCAACTTTCCAACAAACCTTTGAAATAGTATACTATGATGAAAACCCTCGTGACAGGCACATTTATTTACTCCATTTTTCTCTCAGACGTTTTTTCTTCGGATGTGACACGACCGAGCGATGAGCGAGGGGGAAAGACCCATGGTCATGCATGGAGGAGGAGGAGGAAGAGGAGGAGGAGGAGGAGGAGGAGGAGGAGGAGGAGGAGGAAGGTTGTGTGTGTTTGGGAAGAAGGAAGAAGAGAAGAAGAAGAGTGCATTGCAGTGGACAAGTAGAATATGTAGAGAATGTTTATTGCAGATAATGATAACAATGATGACATATTGCGATGACCATATCGCCATAAAAAGGAAAACTGTTATTCACATAGAGAAAAGAGTCAGTGGTTCGAAACATGAATTATACGCGTCTGAAACAACTCCAGATCAACCCAACCAGGCATTAAAACCACGCAAACCCAACCACATCCAGGCAGAAACAGACAAATATCATATATATTCCTTTAGACGCCTCGAAAAAAAAATTCTCCTGGTAGTGGTGGTGCTGCAAACCCAACCAAATCCAGACAGTATCAGACAACAAGTATTATTTTCTTTCCTTAGATGCCTTAAAAAAAAGTTCTGGTGGTGGTGGTGGCTTGGCGGAGCGGTGAAATGTGGCGTCACTCCGGCGGGCGAGGCGTGGACAATGGGATTACTGAGGCAGGTAGGCAAAGGGACGAAGGGAGGGTGTGTTAGGATGTGTTACCAAGCTCTCATCAACAGCCTGCTTCTGCCCTGCCCTGCCCTGCCCTGCCCTGCCCTGCCCTGCCCTCCCTACCTGCCTCCACACCTCCCCTCATCCCTCTCTTCCTCCCTTGATTCTTTTTACTCTCTTTACTTTTCTCTCCTCATCCCTCTCCTCATCCCTCTCCTCATCCCTTTCTTCTCCTTCGTAGCCTCTCTTCACCTCTCACCTCTCACCTCATCCCTCTCTCTCTTCCTCCTTTCTTCTCCTTCGTGGGGTTGGCGATATTCTTAGGTTCTTTAGGAGCTTGAGGAGAAGAAATAGGATTTGGATGTGCTTCGAGGCAGTGTAATGAGTCTTCTTATGCTCTCTCTCTCTCTCTTCTCTCTCTCTCTCTCCTCTCTCTTCTCTCTCTCTCTCTCTCTCTCTCTCTCTCTCTCTCTCTCTCTCTCTCTCTCTCTCTCCTCTCTCTCTCTCTCTCTCTCTCTCTCTCTCTCTCTCTCTCTCTCTCTCCTCTCTCTCTCTCTCTCTCTCTCTCTCTCTCTCCCCCCCCCCTTCCCTCCCTGTGTTGCAATGCCGGACCTCATGTCGTGTGTTGTCACCCTCCCTTCCTCCCTTCCTCCCTACCTACCTACCACTCCTCTTCTTCCTCTTCTTCTTCCTCCTTCGCTTCCTCGTTTTCCTTCTTTTCGTTCTGGTCGTTTTCTTTCTGGTTCTAGTTTTCGTTATCCTCGTTTTGTTGTTGTTGCTGTTGTTCTTCTTCCTCCTCCTCTTCTTTTTCTTTTCTTTTTCTTTTTCTTCTTCCTCCTCCTCCTCCTGCCTCCTCCTCCTCCTCCTGCCTCCTCCTCCTCCTCTCTCCTCCTCCTCCTCCTCCTCCTCCTCCTCCTCCTCCTCCTCCTCCTCCTCCTTCCTCTCCTCCTCCTCCTGCCTCCTCCTCCTCCTCCTCCTCCTCCTCCTCCTCCTCCTCCTCCTCCTCCTCCTCCTAGAACACCTCCCTCCAGAACATAAAAACGACAGAATAAATTGTACCAACAGACTCGTCACTCACTAATATACGACAAACATCATTACACCAGTCACCCATCATGCCATTTAGAGGTCATTCAAGTGAACAGCACCAGCAGGTAGATAAGAGACAGAGGTTATCATGACATCTTATATTCTTATCACCACAGGGACCCGTCAGCCAACCCTGCCTCCCTCACCTCACTATCTTATCATTGACTTGTGATTTGTCGATTCCAGCAAGTTAAGTTGGTAGTAATAATAGGTAATAATGGTGATGTCTATTTTAATAATAATAATAATAATAATAATTTTATTCTCGCCCGGAGGCATACAGTAAAAAACAAAGCAACAAGAACAAGCCAAGGAGTTAACTTAAGTACTAGAGCAAAAACAAGAACAAGAACAAAAGTATAGGCACTTTACCATGAAGAATATATAACATGTTAACTAAACTGGCTCAACTGAACTAAATTGGCTCACCCCTCCCTTCTGTATTCTCTTACTGTCTTCTTTATAGGGACTGGCAACTAACCGGGCTTTTTGGTACCTCTTTTTCCCTCGACCAGTCCTTTGTGATGTAAAAATAAATTAAAAAAAAGTATACAAAGCACAATGAAATAAACACACACATTTTAGTACTGGAATAAAAAGGGGTATACATGTTAATAATGATGTACACTGTTGTATATATGTTATCTGTCCTCCTATTTGTATATGTGGGGTTTCTCTTCTTTCCGCTCAGTACAGCTGAGCGGAAAGCCGAACTAAATTGGCCTACCCCGCTGTTTGTATTTTATTCTCTTACTGTCTTCTTTATAGGGACTGGCAACCAAGCGGGCTTTGTGTTACCCATTTTTGTTGTGCCCTTGGCCAGTTCCTTGTGATGTACATAAGTAATTCCCAGTAGATATGGTGATTATTTTTTATTTGTCTCGCCCAGCTATGAACGATATGGAGTAAGTAGCTTTAACATTTTTTTCCTACTTTTCTCCACTATATAGGTTAAGTTGGTAGTAATAATAATAATAATAATAATAATAATAATAATAATAATGATAATAATAATAATAATGATTTTATTATCGCCCGGAGGCATACAGATAAAAAAAAGCAACAACAACAAGACAAGGAGTTAACTTTAGTGATGAGTAATTTAACTTAATGATGATAAGTCTATTTTACCAGGAAGCATATGGTAATTTATATACACAAAGCACAATTAAATAAACACACATAGGTGGAGAATATAAAGAATAGTAAATAATAAAATGAGGATAAGGGGAAATAAGGATAGGGACAGAGAAATAGAAATGAGAGAGAAAGAAAAATAAATCCTTCAAAGCCGGATATTCGTGCGCTGTCCATTTGTAATTATCTAAGATCAATGACCTTCAGTTAAATAAAAAAAAACATTCCTTCTAAGATTGACAAAATTTTTACTTACTTTAAATACTCAAGAAAGAATCCACACTTCAGTCTCCCATCTTTATAACCCCCTATTGATTGCCTTCTCTATAACACCCTATTGATTGCCCTTTCTATAACACCCTATTTATTGCCTTCTCTATAACACCCTATTTATTGCCCTCTATAACACCCTATTTATTGCCCTCTATAACACCCTATTTATTGCCCTCTCTATAACACCCTATTTATTGCCTTCTCTATAACACCCTATTTATTGCCCTCTATAACACCCTATTTATTGCCCTCTATAACACCCTATTTATTGCCTCTATAACACCCTATTTATTGCCTTCTATAACACCCTATTTATTGCCCTCTATAACACCCTATTTATTGCCCTCTATAACACCCTATTTATTGTCCTCTATAACACCCTATTTATTGCCCTCTCTATAACACCCTATTTATTGCCTTCTCTATAACACACTATTTATTGCCCTCTCTATAACACCCTATTTACTGCCTTCTATAACACCCTATTTATTGCCCTCTATAACACCCTATTTATTGCCCTCTCTATAACACCCTATTGATTGCCTTTTATAACACCCTATTTATTGCCCTCTATAACACCCTATTTATTGCCCTCTCTATAACACCCTATTTATTGCCTCTATAACACCCTATTTATTACCCTCTCTATAACACCCTATTTATTGCCTCTATAACACCCTATTTATTGCCTCTATAACACCCTATTTACTGCCTTCTCTATAACACCCTATTTATTGCCTCTATAACACCCTATTTACTGCCTTCTCTATAACACCCTATTTATTGCCTTCTCTATAACACCCTATTTATTGCCCTCTCTATAACACCCTATTTATTGCCCTCTCTATAACACCCTATTGATTGCCTTCTATAACACCCTATTTATTGCCCTCTATAACACCCTATTTATTGCCCTCTCTATAACACCCTATTTATTGCCCTCTCTATAACACTCTATTTATTACCCTCTCTATAACACCCTATTTATTGCCTCTATAACACCCTATTTATTGCCTCTATAATACCCTATTTACTGCCTTCTCTATAACACCCTATTTATTGCCTCTATAACACCCTATTTACTGCCTTCTCTATAACCCTATTTATTGCCTTCTCTATAACACCCTATTTATTGCCCTCTATAACACCCTATTTATTGCCTCTATAACACCCTATTTATTGCCTCTATAACACCCTATTTATTGCCTTCTCTATAACACCCTATTTATTGCCTTCTCTATAACACCCTATTTATTGCCTCTATAACACCCTATTTATTGCCTTCTCTATAACACCCTATTTATTGCCCTCTCTATAACACCCAATTTATTGCCTCTATAACACCCTATTTATTGCCTTCTCTATTACACCCTATTTATTGCCTCTATAACACCCTATTTATTGCCTTCTCTATAACACCCTATTTACTGCCTTCTCTATAACACCCTATTTATTGCCCTCTCTGTAACACCCTATTTTTTGCCTCTATAACACACCTATTTATTGCCTCTATAACACCCTATTTATTGCCTTCTATAACACCCTATTTATTGCCTCTATAACACCCTATTTATTGCCTTCTATAACACCCTATTTATTGCCTCTATAACACCCTATTTATTGCCTTCTATAACACCCTATTTATTGCCTCTATAACACCCTATTTATTGCCTCTATAACAATCTATTTATTGCCTTCTCTATAACACCCTATTTATTGCCTTCTCTATAACACCCTATTTATTGCCTCTATAACACCCTATTTATTGCCTTCTCTATAACACCCTATTTATTGCCTCTATAACACCCTATTTATTGCCTTCTCTATTACACCCTATTTATTGCCTTCTCTATAACACCCTATTTATTGCCCTCTATAACACCCTATTTTTTGCCTCTATAACACCCTATTTATTGCCTCTATAACACCCTATTTATTGCCTTCTCTATAACACCCTATTTATTGCCTCTATAACACCCTATTTATTGCCTTCTCTATAACACCCTATTTATTGCCTCTATAACACCCTATTTATTGCCTTCTCTATAACACCCTATTTATTGCCTCTATAACACCCTATTTATTGCCTTCTTTATAACACCCTATTTACTGCCTTCTCTTTCCCCTATCCCTAACCTCCTATTTCTCCTCTTCCACACACTCCCATGACCCTTCCTCCCCTCCTCTTCCCCTCCCCGTTCCTCCCCTCTATGACCCTCCCATGCAAGCCCTTCAGTCTCCCTCCCCTCTCCCCCTTCCCTCCCCATGCAAGCCTTTCATCCTCCCTTCCCTCTCCCCTCTCTTCCCCTATGACCCCCCTCCCCCTCCCTTCCCTCCCTCTGCAAGCCCTTCAGCCTCCCTCGCCCCCCCGCCAAGACCTGTTTGGGGCCTCAAGTCGCCTCCAGGATCTGTGTGGCCCTGCCAGTGGGTTCCTCCTCACTTAAATATGCTGCTCTACCTCCCTCCCTCCCTTCCCTTGGTTCTCTGCTTGCTTGCTTGCTGGCGGTGTGTGTGTGTGTGTGTGTGTGTGTGTGTGTGTGTGTGTGTGTGTGTGTGTGTGTGTGTGTGTGTGTGTGTGTGTGACTGTATGTGTGTGTGTATTCACTCAGTTGTCTAATTGTATTTTTACTGGGCCTGAGCTACACACATGTATGGCCCCCGTCTCCATATCTATATTTTTATCATTGTGTGTGTGTGTGTGTGTGTGTGTGTGTGTGTGTGTGTGTGTGTGTGTGTGTGTGTGTGTGTGTGTGTGTGTGTGTGTGTGTGTGTGTGTGTGTGTGTGTGTGTGTGTGTGGAGCGGTGCCTCAAGCCTTGTTGAAGTTAATTTTATCTTTATTTTCGTTGTATTCATCCACCTCTTCCTCTTATTCCTTGTATTCGCTGGGTTTTTCTCCTCCTCTCTCTCCCATTGTCTTTTCCTCTCTCCTTCTCTCCTTCTTTCTGTTTTCTTTCTGTCTCTCTTCTACTTTGCTGACTTTTTTTCTCCTTCCGTATAATATGAATTCTCAGCTTTTCTTCCTCTCTCCCAGAACGGTTTTTTTCCTCAGTTTTCTTCTTCTTTAAGGCGATTGATGACCTTGTTGCCGCGTTGCCTAATTCTCAAGCCAACTCATCTCTTCTTCTTTTCTTCTTCTTTGTTCTTTTTTTCCGTATGATATTTAATTCCCAGCGTTTCTTCCTCTCCTAGAATCTTCCTGCAGTTGTATTCATGCAAATTACTCTCTCTCTCTCTCTCTCTCTCTCTCTCTCTCTCTCTCTCTCTCTCTCTCTCTCTCTCTCTCTCTCTCTCTCTCTCTCTCTCTCTCTCTCTCTCTCTCTCTCTCTCTCTCTCTCTCTCTCTCTCTCTCTCTCTCTCTCTCTCTCTCTCTCTCTCTCTCTCTCTCTCTCTCTCTCTCTCTCTCTCTCTCTCTCTCTATCTATCTATCTATCTATCTATCTCTCTCTCTCTCTCTTAGCTCCCTCGCCCTTTCATTTGTCTCCCCAAATACGTTATAAAAGTCTCGTGGTGTCATTAGCAAACCATCATGTGGGAGGCAAAGAAGGAATACTGAAAGAATATCGATATTTTTTTTAGAGAGAAAGACTAATCAGAAACCGATTTTTTTTTTTTTTTTTAACTTTTTTGCGCATATTGACTATTACTTATTGCACGCATATTGCACACTTACTATTTTTAGTATTATTTGTTGTTTGATTTTTTGTTTTTTCGAAATCACCAACCGATTTTTTTTCTTCCTTTTTTACGCTTTTTCTTTTAGCACATTATTATTACAATTAGGATTATTTTTGTATACCTTTTATGTGAGTAAGTCATGCGTTCGGTTATATATATTCACGTCTCATTTGCGTTCTTAACCCCTTCACGCCTCGATCTTTCCCTTGCTATAAGAAAATTGTCTGTTGTTAGCCATAAAATTACAAAAATTAACTGAATATACCAAATTAGCTAGTGGACAGGGATACTAAACAGGTCATATCTATAAAATTTTGCTTATATTCACTAAAAATCGTCTTATGGCACCCAAATTAGAATGGAAAATACGTTCTGGGCCTCAAGGGGTTAATAAATGTTGGTGGTGGTGGTGCACTGTGACCCGAGAAGTCTAACGAAAGAGATTGGAAGAAGGAAAGAAAAAAAAGATGAATCAAGAGGTTTTTTTTTTTTCACTGCTACTACTACTACTACTACTACTACTTCAACTACTACTACTACTACTACTACTACTACTACTACTACTACTACTACTACTACTACTACTACTTCAACTACTACTACTACTACTACTACTACTACTACTACTACTACTACAACTACTATATCTACTACTAACTACTACTTACAACTACTACTACTACTACTACTACTACTACTACTACTACCTACTACTACTACTACTTCCTAACTTTTTTTCCCCATGCCAGAGTCCTTCACATTTTTGCTTGAGTGACGGACTGCAGATTTACACACTCGTCTTGTTCTTCTCTCGGCATTTTATTCTTATTTCTGCTTTATGCCCTATTCTACATTGTCCTTTTGTCCTAATTTGTCTTATATTTTGTCCTATTCCTTGTCCTATTCTGTACAACGTCATGTCCTATTCTCTAGCGCATCTGTCTGCTTTTTGTCTTATTGTCCTATTTTGTCCTATTCTCCTTTTTGTCCTATACTCCTTTGTGTCCTGCATGTTGTCCTATTCTCCTTTGTCCTATTATGTCTCATATTTTGTCCTATTCTCCTTTTTGTCTTGCTTTCTTTCCTATTCTCCTTTGTCCTCTTGTCCTATTTGTCCTATTATGTACCATGTCTTCTCCTATTCTCTTCCGCATCTCCTATTTGTCCTATTTTTTGCTATTTTGTCCTATTTTATCCTATATTTCGTCCTATTTTGTCCCATATTTTGTCCTATTCTCATTTTTGTCCTGCTTGCTGTCCTATTCTATTTTGTCCTATTTTGTCCTATAATTTATCCTCTTCTTTTTTGTCCTATTGTCCTATTTAGTCATGTATTTTGTCCTATATTTTGTCCTGTCCTCCTTTTTGTCCTGCTTTCTGTCCTATTCTTCTTTGTACTATTGTCCTATTTTAACCTACTATGTCCTATTCGCCTTTTTGTCCTGCTTTCAGTCCTATTGTCCTATTTTGTCCTATTCTTATCTTGTCCTATTGTCCTCTTATGTCCTATTCTCCTTTTTGCCCTATTGTCCTATTTTTTCCTATTCTTATCATGTCCTATTCTCCTTTTTGTTCTTTTATTTGCCTATTTTCCTATCTGTATCACGTCCTATCCTACTTTCTACCGCATATCTCCTCTTTCCTCTTCATACGTCAAGCAGAAAAATCCCCCATGCATGAAAGATCCTTTTTATATATGTTTTATGTACTTATGTATGTATGGTATTGTTTATTTATTTATGTATATTATGTTATAGCAGGGATAAGCATGAGTGAAATGTTGTGTTTTGTGAGTAAGCTGCACGTAAGCCGTCTTCCAACAGACCGGTTTACGTAGCTTTGTGTTTTTTTTGCTGGAGGTTGTTATGTAAATTCGTCTGCGATTCACAATTTCACACCATACACGGTTGCTAATCTCTCTCGTTGTGGATTATATTTTTATCACTGCTACTACTACTACTACTACTACTACTACTACTACTACTACTACTACTACTACTACTACTACTACTACTACTACTACTACTACTATAAGATAAGATACTTTGATCCTATCTAGACACTTTGCAAGTACCAACTACAAGGTTATTGACTATACAAAGCGCCACCACGCCAGGACGAATTTGGTGGACTCGAACCGCTGACCGAATGCGCAGGGACTCTGCAAACTCTAGCCAGTAACTTTACCAACCGCGCCACCCTGGCGGGTCTACTACTACTACTACTACTACTACTACTACTACTACTACTACTACTACTACTACTACTACTACTACTACTACTACTACTACTACTACTACTACTACTACTACTACTACTACTACTACTACTACTACTACTACTACTACTACTATAACTACGTATTACTACTACTACTACTACTACTACTACTACTACTACTACTACTACTACTACTACTACTACTACTACTACTACTACTTTTACTACTACTACTACTACTACTACTACTACTACTACTACTACTACTACTACTACTACTACTACTACTACTACTACTACTACTACTACTATAACTACGTATTACTACTACTACTACTACTACTTTTACTACTACTACTACTACTACTACTACTACTACTACTACTACTACTACTACTACTACTACTACTACTACTATAACTACGTATTACTACTACTACTACTATTACTACTACTACTACTACTACTACTACTACTACTACTACTACTACTACTACTACTACTACTACTACTACTTCAACTACTTTTACTACTACTACTACTACTGCCCGTCAGGGTGGCAAGGTTGGTAGAGACGTGAGTTCGCAATGTGCAGCGTCCCTGTGCTTTCGGTCAGCGGTTCGAGTCCGCCTAGTTCGTGCTGACGTGGCGGCGCTTTGTATAGTCAATAACCTTGTAGTTGGTACTTGCAAAGTGTCTAGATAGGATGAAAATCTTATCTTACTACTACTACTACTACTACTACTACTACTACTACTACTACTACTACGTGACCCTAACTATCCTATCGTGTTTTCTTTGATTTCTTCGTTATCTTCTCTTTATTCCTCCTCCTCCTCCTCCTCCTCCTCCTCCTCCTCCTCCTCCTCCTCCTCCTCCTCCTCCTCCTCCTCCTCCTCCTCCTCCTCCTCCTCCTCCTTTCTCAGCATTCCATTGTATTATTGCAAGCCTGTATTTCTGTTTCTTTTTCTTTTGAGTTCATTCTACATATTTTTTTGCGTCCTTTTTCCAAAGTTTTCTTCATATTCCTGAGTCTTCTTTTCCTTTTTTATATTTTTTCGTCTGTTTCTTGTTCTTGTTCCAGTTGTTGTTGTTGTTCATCATCATCATCATCATCATCATCTTTTTCTACTTTTCCTTCTTCTTTTTCTTTCTTTTTTCTTCTTCTTCTTCTTCTTCTTCTTCTTCTTCTTCTTCTTCTTCTTAAGTATGAACTGAAGAACCTCCTTTTTAGTCTGAGAATATATTTCCCTTTCTATCCTTTTCAGTTCATCTTTAGTTGATTATCTCTCTCTCTCTCTCTCTCTCCTCTCTCTCTCTCTCTCTCCTCTCTCTCTCTCTCTCTCTCTCTCCTCTCTCTCCTCTCTCTCCTCTCCTCTCTCCCTCTCTCTCTCTCTCTCTCTCTCTCTCTCTCTCTCTCTCTCTCTCTCTCTCCTCTCTCTCTCCTCTCTCCTCTCTCTCTCTCTCTCTCTCTCTCTCTCTCTCTCTCTCTCTCTTCTCTCCTCTCTCTCTCCTCTCTCTCTCTTTTTTCCTCCTTCAATCCATAGTCCTCGTTCTCAATTCCCCTCCTTCTCCTCTTATTCCTACTACTGTATCAAAATCTTCCCTCTCCACCACCACCCTCGATCTGTATCTGACGGTGAACAGGTCGTAACACGCAAGCCGCCCATCGGTCACGGGGACACGGGCGATAATGGCGAGGGGGAGGGAGTGGGATGACGAGGAAAAGATTACAACACTAGGAAACGATGAGTGTATGATGAACGACTATTGTACACGACATGATGAGTGGGTGGAATGACAGAGTATTGAGTATTGTGGGATACATGCAAGGGGGGGAGGGTCGTAAGGGAGGGAAAGATGCTAAAAAGAACTGATGTAGCACAGTAAGGAGGTGAGATATGTTGTTTTGTGAGGAGAGGAAGGAAGAATAGGAAGGTGTATAGGAAAAGAATGTAAGGAAAAGAAACCTAGTTATCATGAGGAAAGAAAGTTTAGATTAAGGAAGGAAGTATAGGACAAGAATGTAAGAGAAAGAAAGTCATAAGGAAACAAAGTATAGAGTAAGGAAGGAAGGAAGGAAGGAAGGAAGTATTGGGAACAAATATAAGGGAAAGAAAGTAATAAGGAAACAAACTATAGAGTGAGGAAGGAAGGAAGGAAGGTATAGGAAAAAAATGTAAGGAAATGAAAGTAGTAAGGAAACAAAGTATAGAGGAAGGAAGGAAGGAAGGAAGGAAGGAAGGAAGTATAGGAAAAGAATGTAAGGGAAAGAAAGTATTGGAAGTCAGGTAACAGAATCAGGTAATCACATTTCTGTTTCACGTTTTCATTTCAATCACGTTTTGTTTTTTAGCCAAGTGAGCAAGGAGAGAGAGAGAGAGAGAGAGAGAGAGAGAGAGAGAGAGAGAGAGAGAGAGAGAGAGAGAGAGAGAGAGAGAGAGAGAGAGAGAGAGAGAGAGAGAGAGAGAGAGAGAGAGAGAGAGAGAGAGAGAGAGAGAGAGAGAGAGAGAGAGAGAGAGAGAGAAAAAAAAATTGTTTACCTCTTCTTATCAAGTGACTTACTACTTATAAAACCAGACAAGTATTCAAATTTTCCAAAGTCTTACCTTACTTCTTAAAATGTAAGGTTTTATCTCAATCCTTAATGTAAAACTTAGTCTTAAAAAGGAAAATAACACTGCGAGAAGCATTTTCCAGCAAATATCAGTGAGTTCATGCACGGCTTAAACATACTTACAAAGAGTAAATGTACTTGTATATGCAAATTAAATATAAGAATGAGCAGAAAACATTGCGAAACGTTCATATTTGTTTACAAAGGAAGATAGAAGCGGGTTGAGGGGAGGTAAATACGATATCATAGAATATATAAATGACATGATTAAGATCCTAATTAATAGATAAGTACCACAAGACAAGGTAATGGGTTAGAAATGGGTAAAAAAAATCAGCCAGATGACATGTTTAAGATTCTCATTAATGAATAAATACCACAAGATAAGGTAATGCGTCTTGTTTGTTAAAAGATGAGATGCTTGGATCGTATTTAGGACACTTCGCACGTGTACCAACAGCTAAGTTATTGATATTAATTAACCTCTTGAGACCCAAAACGTAATGTCCATTGTAATTTGGGTACCATTAGACGATTTTTGACGATTTAGTGATTTAGACGATTTGTGAATATAAGCAATGTTTTATAGATATGACTTGTTTAGTATCTTCGTCCACTAACTAATTTGATATATTAAGTTACTTTTTGTAATTTTATAGCTAACAACAGACGATTTTTTATAACAAAGGAAAGATCTGGGTGTGAAGGGGTTAAGGATACAAATTGCAGAAGTGGGCATCGCAATTTTTTTTCCAATTCCGCAATCGCAATTCCGCAATTCCGACCTGCACCAGTCCGCAATCGCAATTCCGCAATTTTTTCGGATAGGCCTTTTCGCAATCGCAATTCCGCAATTCCGCAATTCCGCAATTCGGCAAACTAATTTTGACACCTACAATTAAAACAAAACACCTACAATTAAAACAAAAAATGTCTCTAGACTATTAAACACCTATAATTAAAACAAAAAATGTCTCTAGACTCTTTATTAGTGTTTAATACTTCTGTATTCCTATTCTGTTTCTGTCTATACTTGTTACTTGTCCTTCACAATGAAGTCTGTCTCTTATAGTGTTTTTCTTTACTTTTACACTTCACAGTCTACTGGCTAGTAATCACTAATCTAAGTAATCTACTAATCTTCCTCTTCCTCCTCCTCCTCCTCCTCCCCCCACTTCTTCTGGTTCAGCATGTGGAGGTTGGCAACTAATCACACACACGGCCAGCGTAAACGCTCTCAATCCCAAGTTCCAGCACGCACTGACTGAGTGACTGTGCTACACTTGGCAAGTTGGCAGTTGGCAGTGTCGTCTCCACAATATTTGGTGGGAACTTATGTTCACGCGGGCACTTGCTACTTTGAAGGTGGTGACCGTCCCAATTATTGCGATTGCGTTTCAAAATTTTGGCGGTCCGCAACCCGCAATTCTGCATTTTTTTCAGGCATCCGTAATTGCGCAATTCCGCAACCGAATTACCCATTCCGCAAGTTATTGCGATTGCGTTGCAAAATTTTGGCGATCCGCAATTCGCAATTCCGCAATTTTTTCAGGCATTTGTAATTGCGCAATTCCGCAACCGAATTACCATTCCGCAAGTTGCGGAATTGCGGACAAAAATTGCGGAATGCCCACCTTTGACAAATTGTTCCCACGCCAAGATGACCTCAAGCAGTAACAGTATAGGAGGGAGGAGGGAAGGACATTGTAACACGCAGTACTCATTATAAAAAGGTAAATAGTTTAACATGACATTCTCGATCCTTATATGGAAAAGTACGCAAGGCAAGTCCATTAAATCAGAACATTACGTTGAGCAAGTCCATTAAATCAGAACATTACGTTGGGCAAGTCCATTAAATCAGAACATTACGTTGAGCAAGTCCATTAAATCAGAACATTACGTTGAGCAAGTCCATTAAATCAGAACATTACGTTGGGCAAGTCCATTAAATCAGAACATTACGTTGGGCAAGTCCATTAAATCAGAACATTACGTTGGACAAGTCCATTAAATCAGAACATTACGTTGAGCAAGTCCATTAAATCAGAACATTACGTTGGGCAAGTCCATTAAATCAGAACATTACGTTGGGCAAGTCCATTAAGAAAATTACGTAGGACAAGTCCACTTAAATATGCAAATTACGTAGGGCAACTTCAGTAATTAAGAAAAGGAAAGGAAAATTGAAAAAGGTGATGATGGTGTTGATAATGACGCGAATAATGATGATAATGATGATGTTACACGCGTTATCGTTACTTCTAAATTCTTACTTGAGAAAAATGCTGTCAATAATTGTATTTTTTTTTTCACCTTCCCACTCGTCCCTCTCATATCAATATCGCTTATTCCCTTTTCATATCCCACTCATTGCATACCGTCCCATTGCCATAACCTCTCTTCTCCTCCTCCTCCTCCTCCTCCTCCTCCTCCTCCTCCTCCTCCTCCTCCTCCTCCTCCTCCTCCTCCTCCTCCTCCTCCTCCTGCATCTCCTTCTCTAACATGTCAGAAAAATAAGTTGCTCAAATGTATAATACAAGTCGCAGAGAATGAGTACAACAGGTATTTGATAGATAAGCGAAGAGTTACCTGAGCTCCAACACGAACACCTGTATAAGGAAGAAGGGGGGGTGATACCTGGCTGATCGGGAGAGTGAGAGGTCGTGTGTCTCGTATTCATAGGACAGCAGGTCACATGAAAGCAGGTCGCAGGTCATGGGAATACAGGCCACGAGTTAATAGGTCATATTATAAAAAGTAGGGCGTTCTAAGTGCATATAAAAAAGATGGTAAGGAGTTTGTAAGCTCTTGATCGTATGTAGTAGTAGTAGTAGTAGTAGTAGTAGTAGTGGTTGTGGTGGTAGATTTTGTTTTAGTAGTAGTAGTAGTAGTTGTTGTTGTAGTAGTAGTAGTAGTAGTAGTAGTAGTAGTAGTAGTAGTAGTAGTAGTAGTAGTAGTAGTAGTAAAGAGTAGAGAGGCAGTTGTTGCATGATTTGTATTGCATGGAAATTTTCATCACTCCTATTACTTTTATTATCAATATCATTACAATCATGATTCATATTTTTCATTGATATTATCATCATTATTATCATACTATTTTTTTCATTTGCTATTATCATGATTATTGTTTGTAGTAGTAGTCGTTGTTGTTGTAGTAGTAGTAGTAGTAGAAGTAGTAGTAGTTGTAGTAGTAGAAGTAGCAGCTGTAGTAATAGTAGCAGTGGTAGTAGTAGTAGTGGAGGCAGGGATGGCTGTAGTTTCCTAGATTCTTACTGGCCACTTTTTTCCCACGTCTATCGGCTGGTTTATGATAAATCGGTGCTTGCGTGTGGCTTATCGGTGCCTTGCCGGAGCCTTACATCGGTGCCTCGTATCGGGCGGCGTTGGTAACAGCTGGTGATGGCTGCATTACATGTGGTAGTGGTAGTGTGGTTGTGGTAGCGGTGGTTGTAGCGGTGTTTGTGGTGGTGGCCGGGATGGGGCCGGCAGGACAGGTCTTAAGAATGGCGCCCTCGGGGAGCTTCGCCAGATTCCTGCCGCCCCGCACCCGTCTAGCACCCCAGCACCTCGCCCTTCCAACGCCTCCACTCATTTGTTTTGCCTGCCGAGGAACAGTTTGCCTTCCTTGCATCACCGTGTCCTCAGCAGCGGCGCCCCCGCCTCGGCCTGGCTCGGCGGGCTGGGAGAGTCGCTGTATCCGTTGTGGCATCAGGCAAACCTGTCTGGAAGGGATGCTGCCATCCCTCAAGGGCCTAACCCGCACAAGCACGGCATTAGTGTTCACCCTTCCCGCCGGCGAGGGTACGGGCGGGCGGTGGAGCAGGGGCACGGCGCGGGAGGGCGTGCGTGGCGGCTGCCGGCAGGGGTGCTGGGCGGGTTCAATGGTCGGACGCCCAGGTAGAGAACACGCCGCCGCCCCCTCACCGCCCCCCACCCTCCCTCCTCACACTCCCTGCGTGGCCCCTGCTGTGCCCTTTGAGTGCAGGAGGCTTTGCAGTACACGGGGGATGGACAATCACGGTCGGGGTGTAGGAGGCAAGCAGAGTGAGGCGACAGGGGTGGGTGTGTGACGATCATCACCAGGACCCGTGTGAAACGTCGCATCCCGGCCGCTGTGGCATCTGAGTCATTAGTATGCCTCGTAAAGCGCGGGCAACCGGCGAATGGTATGGCTGGTGTACAGACCCGCCTATGCATGGCGACCCCGGGCGCTCCCCAGACTTGTAATGTCGTGTAATCATGTACAAGGACGCATAGCTATTCTGTCAACACGTGTATTAACCAAATGTTATTTCCCAAACTTGACTATGGACACAAACACAGTCTAGGGGGAGGGGTGCCTGGCTATAGGGGAGGGTGAGGGGTGTTGCGTCAGGTGCTACGTGAGGGGATTAATGAGGCACCAATGCAGGCCCACCAAGGACACCGCAACTCACAGTGGCTCGAAATTTTCCGGCTGACATCGCTGACCGGGCGTCGCTGAGGGAGGGAGAGACAGGCGGCAGGAAGGCGTTGAAGTCTCTGCGACAGTAACCAACTCACAAGTCGTCCTACGTATTATGGTGGCTGACATGACGATAAACGAGCAATGCCGTGAACCTTGGAGGAAAAATGGTTTCTATCAATCCTTTCACACACACACACACACACACACACACACACACACACACACACACACACACACACACACACACACACACACACACACACACACACACACACACACACACACACACACACACACACACACAGTATTTCTCTTTATCCTCTATCAAAGTCACGCCAGTATATTAGTTCCTTCGTGGTCCTTTCTAAAGCCACGTCGCCTGATTTGCTTGTGCGAGAAGACGGACACAAACCCCTTGGCTTGTACTTATCTTACCTTACCTTACCTTACCTTACTTACTTACTTACTTACTTACTTACTTACCTACCTTACTGTACGTTACTGCGAGGCGCCTGGGGTCTCATGATGCCTCTTGTGAGTATTCTTATGAAGGAAAGCAGGATAGAAACATGAAAGACTGGAGAGAGAGAGAGAGAGAGAGAGAGAGAGAGAGAGAGAGAGAGAGAGAGAGAGAGAGAGAGAGAGAGAGAGAGAGAGAGAGAGAGAGAGTTGCCTTGGTATATATTTTGCCTCTCACGCAGGGGGGTAAAGGTTGGTGCTTCTATACAGGGAAGGGGAAGGGAGGTGGATGTCGGGCCCCTTCAGTGATCTCCCTAACACCCCGACAACCCGGTGATGGATTATGACGCATGTGATGGAACTACCGCCCGACGCCCCGCCAAGACATGTTGTGGGGAGAAACTTTCCCTTCTCGTACTATTAAAATGAGAGGAGATCAGGACCCTAAAATGTAGTGTTATGAAAAAAAGGTATTTATGTATTTCTTCCAATTCTTCATGTCGTGCGTATGCTAAAAGATTTTGTGTGTGTGTGTGTGTGTGTGTGTGTGTGTGTGTGTGTGTGTGTGTGTGTGTGTGTGTGTGTGTGTGTGTGTGTGTGTGTGTGTGTGTGTGTGTGTGTAGTTTGGAGGTCACAGAACTCTCCCTCTCTCTCTCTCTCTCTCTCTCTCTCTCTCTCTCTCTCTCTCTCTCTCTCTCTCTCTCTCTCTCCTCTCTCTCTCTCTCTCTCTCTCTCTCGGCGTAGATAGGAACGTACCTTGATCGTCTTCTGTGTCCCCAAGACGAGGACACCAACTTCCTCCAGTCAAGGGTTGTAAAAAAACAGAGTCGAAAGGTATCTGTCGGACACATTGTTTATGAAATTAGCGCATCAACTGAACCGTGAAGTAACTCGGAGTGACGCGCGGGGCATGGGAGACTGCGGCGACCTTACATGCGACACAGAAAAGAAACAAATACCACAGGAACGACAAGTACATCCAGCGATTAATAGGCCATAAACCAAGCCCGTTGCTCAACCACCGCCCGAATGGTTAGCGTCTTGGAGTGGTGAGCTCGATGTCCCGGGTTCGAATCCTGCCTGGGACAACTCTGTCGACCATCTTTAACGCGGTGGTTAAGAGCCTGGTAGTTGTGAGCACAAGGTCCCGAGATCAAGTCCCGCCAGGAGCAATAGTTTCTTCTATCGTCGAGTGGCCGAAGATACCCACATGCTGCATCAACCTCACCTTTCGACTGTGACTACACGTGCAGCGGACGGCACCAGGTGGCAGCATGAGCCTCAGGTCAAACCATCATACAGGCGCTATAGGCTCTAACGTCAAAAAAAGAAAAGAAAAAAAAAGGGTTAATGTACCTCTGTGGCACCAGGCATCGACACCCGCTGTCAATAGATCATTGTGAACTTGGTGTCCTCTGATGCAGCGATCCCTTTGTCTTCCTTATAAGTGAACATTCTCGTAGGGTTCGTTTTTTTCTTCTTCTATCAACATGTCAACGTCTGTATCTTGTGTTTTACTGTCGTTGTTGGCTTTCATAAAATATTCTTATCTCCATGAATGCGTATGGCAGTGTGTCGGCACTCTACGCAGCATATATAAACCCTTCAGTACAAGTATATCTCTGAAGTGTTGGTATAGGTATAGACTGATGCTTATGGCTCGACAGACTTGTTTGCGAAGAACGAGGAGTGTATGATGGTGGCTCCGTGAGCGAACACTGGAGAGGCGAGGGGAGTCCACAAGATCCCAAGTGAAATAGCCAAGGGGAGTTGACAAGATTGTTAACTAAGGAGACGGAGTTGAAGAGGACCTATGAAGCGATACTAAGCGTCAAAGGTCACAAGAAGAAGAAGAAGCAGAAGCAGAAGAAGAAGAAGAAGAAGAAGAAGAAGAAGAAGAAGAAGAAAAGAAGAAGAGTTTTGTGCCTGGGCCGGGAGCAACACAGCAGCCTGCATGGATGACCTTTACGTGTGTGCTGCAGAAGGGTGTGAGGTGTCATGAAACAAGGTCATTGCCGCGCCCCGCCCCTTGGCTGGTCGACCTGCAGGCATGTGGGTCTTCCTGCTTGTACTGAGAGGAATTTTTTTTCTTCCTGAATCGGTGTCTCTGACCAGCGTGTGCTCATGAAATTCTTGTTTGCCTGTAAAATGCTTTACCGCTCAAGAAAAATTACTACAAAAGGAATGCAAAGGAAGGATAGGTAACAACAGCCCTACTGGGTCAAACGAGGCGGCCTGTATGACTACTTTCTAGTACTATAGTTTCGACGATGGACTTGACCTAGACTTTGCCCTGGTCGCCTCCTTCAGCGTGCTGTCCGTGTGTGTCATGGCGCGTGACTCATTAAGAACCAAACAGAATGGGTTTGAGCTCCTGCTGATACGAATAAATGCGAAAACTTACAAAGGCAGAGACACAGCATCTCTACTCCATGTGGCCTTGACAGTGCAGGGAAAACAAACGACCAGAAATATTTTAGTTTAGTTAAAGTGTTTGCCCAGGGACTAGCAGGTGGAGGCGTCCTGTAGCAGCGGTGCCGCGGCCACTCCCCGCGCGGCGTCCGTCACAGCGGCGTAACAGGCAGCAGCGGGGGATATAATCTCGCCGTCAGCGGTGTCCGCCCCGCCACGGTGAGGCGAGGAGACTTGCATAAACATGGAGCATTAGGGAAATGACGTGCTTTTTTTCTGCCAGGTTTTCACTTACATTTCATGACGGGCATGGTTGAATTTTAGGGAACAACCGAAGACTGACAATAATTGATGAAAATTTGCAGCAATTTTTTGCAGCGTGTTGTCCCCTGCCAATCCACTTCCAACTGGAGGCCTCGTGATGGCTGTTGCTGCTGCTGCTGCTGCTGCGGCTGAGGGAGAATCCAGATTTTCCTGTTTTCGGCAGTGCATGGGGCTGCGCCCAGGGGCCGCCACAGGCCTGGTAATATGATGAATAATACATCAACACACAGACACGCCTCGCCGCGGGGGACTGAACTGTTCCGTGTAGGTGATGTGGGTTCCTGTCTTGTCTCGTGTTGTTGATTGTCGCTGTTGATGGATGTTTTGTCCCTGCTTGTTGTCATGCAAGCTGAAGTCATTTTACTGAATGGCTAAAAGAGCTGCCTCTCAGATTTGTTATATTTCATTCAGCTCGCCATGCACCCCCCCCCATCTGTCTCGGCCTCAGCCACAGCCGCGTCACAAATCCCTGGAACGCACCAAACACCAATTTTCCAAATAATACGGCCGGGGTATGTCTCGGAGCCATGAGGATTAGTGGCTGTCACTCGGGCGAGGACGACACAATGCCCAAGGATGTGCCAGCTCACGCTCTTCTCTTGTTTACCTGGTAACCCGCCGTGCCTCACGTCACTGCTAGCCTCTACCCGGGGCGTCGCGAGCACCCCGCCTCGCCGGCAGGAGGCTCAGCGCTACACACGATGGGGAAGGAGGCAAGAAAAGTGTATTCTGGAATTACCATAAGCAAGGCAGGTGCAGGCGGTGGGTGGGATCACATTCCTGGCCGCCATGCTCAGGCAGACGCGGCTTCACTCCCTGAGACTTGCGCAGAAACACAACACAACACTTGGGACGGTGAGTGTGTCGCCCTGCAGGACACACACACACACAACACACACACACACACCACACACACACCACACACACAACACACACACACACACACACACACACACACACACACCACACACACACACACACACACACACACACACACACACACACACACCACCACACACACACACACACACACACACACACACACACACACACACACACACACACACACACACACACACACACACACCACACACCACACACACCACACACACCACACACAACACACAACACACACACACACACACACACACACACCACACACACCACACACACACACACACACACACACACCACACACCCACACCACACACAACACACACACACACACACACACACACACACACACACACCACACACACACACACACACACACACACACACACACACACACACACACACACACACCACACCACACCACCACACACACCACACACACACACACACACACACACACACACACACACACACCACACACACACACACACACACACACACACACACACACACACACAACACACACACACACACACACACACACACACACACACACACACACACACACACACACACACACACACACACACACACACACACACACACACCACACACACACACACACACACACACACCACACACACACACACACACACACACACACACACACACACACACACACACACACACAACACAACCACACACACACACACACACACACACACACACACACCACACACAACACAACACACAACACACACACACACACACACACACACAACCACACACACACCACACACAACACACAACACACACAACCCACCACCACACACACACACACACACACACACACAGTATAGTGACGAATTCATTTGAAGAAGGAAGATATCAGTGGTGGTAGTGATGGAGGAGGAGGAGGAGGGGGGGGGGGACAGGTAGAGGAGTGGCGGTAGTGGTTGGTCAGGCTATCGTGGACTGGGCGGCGACAGGTGTGCGTGTGATAGTGATGACACCTGTCTGGCCCACCACGTTTTCTATACCGATAGGAGACGGCGGCTGCGGGAGCGACGTGGAGGCCGGTGTTTAGAGCGTCTCCCTGGGGCCTTGGGCGAGACTGAGGTGCGCCGCCTGATGAGAGTGACCGGTGATGTAACAAAGACCGAGAGCAAATTGTTAAGAAGCTTTACAGGTCACATCAAACCAGCTACCTGAAGAGAGGTTTTTTTTCTTTCTTTTCTTTTCTTTTTTCCTCCATGATAGTTATAAAAAGAAAAATATAATCTCTTTTTTTGCTCCATGATAGTTATAAAAAGAAGAAAAAAGGAAAAATTGTCCATCAGTCCCCATCGCAGTAAAGCATCCGTGGTAACATGAAGGGAAACTAAACAGGAATCTTTACGTAATAACTGACAGAAAGCCGTTAACAGGACAACGGAACACCCTATTGAAAGACGCCTCTTGGACATCTACAAAAGAAGCAAAAAAAAAAACTGTATCAGCCTCAACGAACGACCATAACGACGTTTTGAGGATCGGCGGCGCGTCGGTCTCTCTGATACAAACAGCGGTGAACCTTCGCGCCAAAATCACAAAAGGCGGGAGACGTTGCCTGAGCCTCCCCACCACCGGGCCTCTCCCTCCGTCTGTACACACCATAATAACAACCCGAATTGGAGCGTGTACAGCGGTGTCCCTACGTCTGTCCTCCCCATGGGCGCCCAACCACTGGGGAAGGGGAAGGACCATCGCTATCCTAACCTCCCAAACAACCACAGACCGTCAGGCATTGCGCGAACAGTGGAGTCAGGATTTGCATGAACCTTCAGATAAAGAGCTGGAATTTATGTCCTCTAGGCTCCGGCAGAAGTTCTCGCCTCGCTCCCCTTTAGAGTGTGATGTTGTAAGGGGAGGGGGGAACACACTCCTAAGGCTCTGCGAAAGGGAGGAGGAATAGAGAGAGAAAAAATGTATGTGTCACCTCTCATGGATTAGTGAGAGGGAGAAAAACAGCTGGCGAAGGAGGAGGAAAGGGATGAGACAAGAAAGAGGAGAAACAGAAAAGTAGATGAAGAAGGACTAAAAGAGAAAGAAGAAGAACTAAAAAGAAAAAGAAGAAGAAAAAGAAATAGATAAAATGAATGTACTGAAATTCATAAGTGAAATAAAAATGAGAGTAAAAAAAAAAAAGGTCAATTTACCGACAAGATATTGATATTAGAAAAGGGAGACAGTATGGATGAGCTAAGAAAAAAAATAGAGGAAAATAAAAAAATGAAACTGAAGAATTGAAAGAAAACACAAGAGAGAAAAAGAAGGAACAGAATAGAAAGAAAGAAAAAAAATGGTAATGTTCTGAAAAGAGGACGTACGAGATGGAGGAGGAAAATTTACGTATGGAAGGCTAAAAAGAAAAGAGAAGAAAGATTAACAGAAGGAAGAGAAAGAAAGGGAGGAGGAGGAGGAGGAGGACATGAACGAGAAAAAGTAGAAGAGAGTAGGAGGAGAAGAAGGAGCTATGAGATGAAGAAGGAGAAGAAGGAGCTATGAGATGAAGAAGGAGAAGAAGGAGCTATGAGATGAAGAAGGAGAAGAAGGAGCTATGAGATGAAGAAGGAGAAGAAGGAGCTATGAGATGAAGAAGGAGAAGAAGGAGCTATGAGATGAAGAAGGAGCTATGAGATGAAGAAGGAGAAGAAGGAGCTATGAGATGAAGAAGGAGCTATGAGATGAAGAAGGAGAAGGAGCTATGAGATGAAGAAGAGAAGGAGGCGGTAGGACAGAAATGAGGAGAAGTCGAAGCAGAGAGAGAGAGAGAGAGAGAGAGAGAGAGAGAGAGAGAGAGAGAGAGAGAGAGAGAGAGAGAGAGAGAGAGAGAGAGAGAGAGAGAGAGAGAGAGAGAGAGAGAGAGAGAGAGAGAGAGAGAGAGAGAGAAAGGGCAGGAGATGGTGGGTGGAGACGTCCTATACTTTCTCCCTAAGCCATTGCCCTAAAGCGTAAATGAGTCAAAAGGGTCCTGGCTGTTGCTACCTGGCCGGCACAGAAACGCAGGACTTGTTTATGAAGAAGCCGGAGGGGGGGAAGGGGAGTGACTGAAAAAAAAATATAGGAGGGAGGTAAGGTAAAGGAGATTGTAGGACGGCAAGGGAGAGATCAGAAAAAAAGGAGGATTGTGTGATGGAGGAGAGAAGAATGGTTTTAGAGAGAGGAGATAGGGAGGAAAGGAAGGAAGGATAGGGGAGGTAGAGAGGAGACAGAGAAGAATGTGACTGGAAGAAGAATGGATGAAGTGGAGATAAAGAAGGGAAATGGAAGAAAAAGGAAAGGATGGAAAGAAGAGGAAGGGAGAAATGTGTTGAAAAAGTGAAGAAAGTTAAATGGAAAGGAGAATTTATGTATAGAAAAGAATGGAGAGAGAGAGAGAGAGAGAGAGAGAGAGAGAGAGAGAGAGAGAGAGAGAGAGAGAGAGAGAGAGAGAGAGAGAGAGAGAGAGAGAGAGAGAGAGAGAGAGAGAGAGAGAGAGAGAGAGAGAGAGAGAGAGAGGATATTAAAGCACTTTCTACCTATTCTTGAGGTGGTTCAAAGTGTGAGGAGAGAGAGAGAGAGAAGAGAGAGAGAGAGAGAGAGAGAGAGAGAGAGAGAGGAGAGAGAGAGAGAGAGAGAGAGAGAGTAAAGAAAGGATAAACAAGAGAGGCGTAAACACTTGATATCTGATTGAAAACTTACACAACCTTCTATCTTTCTTCATCGTCTACTCTTTTCCTTTTATTTGTATCTTATGAAATGCCCTTCTGTATAAATTTTGAACACAATTTATGTATCCAACTATTTCAATCCCTAATCTTTTGTTTATAATTATGATGTCGGGTTTTTTGGGGGGAGGGGGGGTGGCCTAGTTTTTTTTTTTTTTTTTTTTTTTTTTTTTCATTGCAGTCATGGTATTTCAAGACCGGTCAGCGAATTTCACCCCGTCAGGCAGGTCTTCCGGTTCTTCTGACTTGCTTCCAATTGGGTGTTGCATTAATTTGTAGCAAGTACTAATCGTTACTATACTTCAATATATTCAATCTTCGGTGTTCAGTTTTACGTTTTTTTGTGAGGGGGGGGGGAGATTATTTCTGGGGTTTTTTCCTTTCCCATGTACCGTTCACGCTCCTTGTGTTGCGCGGTAGCTTCGATTGGAATAGCAGCGAGGTCAGTTCAGTCTCTTATGTTCGTGTAATAATAGACCATTGAAGCACACACACACACTCTCTCTCTCTCTCTCTCTCTCTCTCTCTCTCTCTCTCTCTCTCTCTTCTCTCTATCTCTCTCTCTCTCTCTCTTTCTCCTCTTCTTCATCTCTTCTTCTCTCTCTCTCTCTCTCTCTCTCTCTCTCTCTCTATCTCTCTTCTCTCTCTCTCTTCTCTCTCTTCTCTTTCTCATCTATCTCTCATCTCTCTCTCTCTCTCTCTCTCGGATCTATACGCGACTTTTTTTCTTCTTTTTTTTTGCATAGTAGTCTTAAATATTGGATGTCTGTACCGTCTCTTGCAGATTGTTGCGAACCATGGTAGGATAACGTCTTCTTTCTCATGTACGTACTTTTCCGTTTCTTATCTGTTACTGTTGACTCCTAAACGTCACATCTGTTTCTGTAATTGTGATGTCTTCTTTTATTGTGTTTCTGTAATTGTGATTGTCTTATTTTATTCTGTTTCTGTAATTGTGATGTCTTCTTTTATTCTGTTTCTGTAATTGTGATGTCTTATTTTATTCTGTTTCTGTAATTGTGATGTCTTATTTTATCCTCTTTCTGTAATTGTGATGTCTTATTTTATCCTCTTTCTGTAATTGTGATGTCTTATTTTATCCTCTTTCTGTAATTGTGATGTCTTATTTTATTATGTTTCTGTAATTGTGATGTCTTATTTTATTGTGTTTCTGTAATTGTGATGTCTTATTTTATTCTGTTTCTGTAATTGTGATGTCTTATTTTATTCTGTTTCTGTAATTGTGATGTCTTATTTTATTCTGTTTCTGTAATTGTGATGTCTTATTTTATTGTGTTTATGTCTCATTTTTATGTCTTAAGTTTGCTGGTTTGGATGAGGTAAAAAAAAAAAAGCAAGAATGTCAATGTCGATCCGATCCGCGTTCCCTTCTCCCCCCCGACTCCCTCTTCCCCCCCTTCCCCTCCCCCCCCCGACGCCCACTCGCTTCCCCACGCAGGGGTCTCGCCGGCCACCACAGACAGGACCTGGAGGCACAGAAGGGGGGGGAGGGGGGATGTCCGTGGCAGCAGCAGCAGCATCCAGAAGGCAACGGTTACCCCGGTATTTGAGCGACCGTCTACCACCACCACCCTCCACCCTCCTTCCCCTGACGTAAATATTTATGACCACCGTAAACAAAAAAAAAGGTCGAGTATAGGTCCGAAGAGAGAGAGAGATAAAAAAAAAGAATAAAAAAAAGCTTCAATGGTCGATTATAATTTTTATTACACGAAGATAGAGAGAGTGAACTGGCCTCTATATAGTGTGAGAGTCTTGTGTAGGGCGGCGGGAAGGAGTTTTGAGTCTCATTTCATCCTTGTGTCACCCTGAGAGGACCTGTAATCAGCGCCACAGGGGAGGGTCCGCGGCAGGGGGGAGGGGGGGAGGCACGACACTGGGGGCAAGTTTTTGTAACGGTCATGTCTGGGCGATGCTAAGCCCGGGGAGGGAGACGGATCGACCGCACTTGCTGCCTGGACGCAAATTCCCGTTCTCTATGCAAGTATGTGGTTTCCGAGGGAAGACGCTTGGCTGTAGCTCCGAAACTAACTATACGATTTTCACGAAAATACCCACATTAAGATTCCTACACAAAGTTACCATTAAAAGTCTAGGAAACCATACCTACCCTAACCGTAGCCTAGCGTAATCTAACCTGGCGTGTTCAAGAGTAAACGCGACATACTATTCCAGAAAACAGGAATATGCGCCCGGTCCACCCTGGGCTGCTTCGTGTGTCGGCCAGGGCAAGGAAAGACCCATTCGTCAATTCCTTTAAGGTTACTATATTCTATTTTTTTTAACGAGGCGAAAATTCCAATTTATCCTAAAGGTCTCATGCTTAAAATTATGCCCATGTTTACCTGATAATATGGTTAACTATGATAAAATACAGCTAGAATTTAGAAAAGCCGTACTATTCTCTTCTCCTGGCATCAAATATCAGTCAGTAAGCAGCAAGGGGTCAGGATTTTTCACCTCGTGAAAAAAAACTGAGTATAGTGTTGTCTCCCTGAGTGCGGCGGATGAGACTGCCACCCTCTCGGCCTCTCCTCTCATCGCCTTACGCAACACTGTAAACAGAACGCGCCATTATGCAAGGAGAAGCTCTTTGTGCATACCTCAAGTCTTGTCAAATGTAACGAAGAATTTCAAAACATTTGCAGGATATAAATTATATAGATCGCTTCACGTCACCCAAAAATTATCATCTGCCTACCTTTGACATTGAATTTTTTTTTGAGAGATCTGTGATGAAACGCTGACCATTCAGTTTTAAAGGGTTGCTTCTTGTTGTCCCTTGAGGAGAAAGCTCGAATAGGCTCTCTTGATCTCTCCTCTTGACCGGGGGGGAGGAGGAGGAGGAGGAGGAGGAGGAAAATAATGAGGTAGAAGAAGATATTAAAAACTTGTACTACACTTAAAAAATAAAAGAGGTGACAAATACGTATACTTTTGTCGTCACTTAGTGCATTACGAAGAACGAGCTAAAAGAAGAAAACAATTAAGAGTATAGGTAGTTATAGCTCCCCCTGCACCCCCGCTCCCCCTCTTGCCCCTATCTCACCCCTTCCCCCCTCACCCCCCCCCCCACATCGTGGTTTAAACGCTTGTGTCGTCATTACTCACGGGGGACTTACTCTGTCATTATACAGGGAGGACGGAGGGCAGAAAATTGCATCTTAGCGTAATGACACCATAAAGTAACACACCTACATAGAGAGAGCGAGAGAGAGAGAGAGAGAGAGAGAGAGAGAGAGATACTTGATATACTTGATACTTGATAGTTTATTCGGTTTAGTGTATATAATAATGTTCATAATCAATTATACAGTCATACGAGCCACAGAGAGAGAGAGAGAGAGAGAGAGAGAGAGAGAGAGAGAGAGAGAGAGAGAGAGAGAGAGAGAGAGAGAGAGAGAGAGAGAGAGAGAGAGAGAGAGAGAGAGAGAGACCAGTCACTTATCGCGGTATGCCTTGTCAATTTTCTACCTCCTGACCCAACTGCATGCCATTTAAACGACAGGAATTCTGCTCTGATATAAGAAATACTTGCTTAATTGTGCGGTTTATTTCTGCATTCTGAATCAGCCGTAAGTTATGTGGCGGTGAGATTAATTACGTGACTTGATTCCTTAAGCAACTATACTCTGGGGTTTCTTTTACGAGATGAAAAATCCTGACCCTTTGCTGCTTACTGACTGATAGTTGATGACATGAGAAGAGAATAGTACGGTTCTTTTAAATTTCAGCTGCATTTTGTCATAGTTAACCATATTATCAGGTAAACAGGCATAATTTTAAGCATGAGACCTTAACCCCTTCACACCCCGATCTTTCCTTTCCTATATAAAATCGTATGTTGTCGAGCCATAAAATTACGAAAACTAACTGAATATACCAATTTAGTTAGTGGAGAAGGATACTAAACAGGTAAAATCTATAAAATATTGCTTATAATCACTAAAAATCGTCTAATGGTAGCCAAATAACGATGGAAATTACGTTCTGGGCCTCAAGGGTTAAGATAGAATGGAATTTTCACCTCGTTAAAATAAATAGACTATACCTGGTTACATGAATGCTTAGATGAAAGTATGCTGTGTGGAGGGCTCAGATTCATAAGTTGTTGTTTTTATAGAATTGTTACTTATGCCTAAACTGGATAGCTATTCGGCGTCCGTGTCATAGTTTCTTTTTATTTTTGTTATAGGAATTTTGTAATTTCTATCAAAAGAATTTGCCATAAGATTTTTTTTTTTTTGTCATAAATTTTTGTTTATGCTTGTCCAAAGACTACTGGTATACAGTAGTCTTTGGCTTGTCATAAGATTTTTTGATTTTTTGTCATAATAATTGTTATTTCTGGAATAAACATTTTTTTCATAAGAATTCTGTAATTTTTGTTACAAGAATTTTTTTCATTTTCGTCATAAGAATTTGTTATGATAATTTTTGTCATTTTCGTCATTAGACTGATGTCATTTTTGTTGGAAGAGTGTCATTTTTGTTATAAGAATTTTGTCATTTATCACAAAAATTTTCATGAAAATTGTTAGTTGTGTATCATAAGAATTTGCCTTTTTTGGTCAAGAATTTTTGTCATTTTTATCATTAGAATTTTGTCATTTTTCTTCACCGTACTATGCCGCAGTAACTCTAGGGTTCTAAGTCACTGGTCTTGGTGGGAAGTGTTGGTGTGTTTCTTTCGTGGCAGTGAAGAAAATATGTGCAGATGATGATGATGATGATGATGATGATGATGATGATGATGATGATGAGGTGCGGACAAATATAATTAGGGAAGGTTAGGCCTGATTAGCTAAAGTCATGGAGTCAAATGTTTCTCTTAATTTAACGAGCAAAAAAAGGTCCATCGTAAAGTTTGGAATGAGGACGAAGGATGAGAAAACGGAACGTGGGGAAGGAAGTAGTCATTTATGGGGACACATTTATAAACATTTTACATTAACACAAAATAATATGGTTAGACTTTTTTGTGACATTATCTTGTAAGTTGATATAGATTTTGCCAGACATTTTACACTAACACAAACAGAAATATGGCTCAACTTTTTAGTGACATGTTATTTTATAAGCTGATATAAATTTTACCAGACATGAGATTTAAGGGTTGTTAAAAGAGCAGCTAGCGAATCAGGTGGACATGTAGATCACTACCAGTTATAGCTGGGTCTGTATTCACTACCTGGGTTATAGCTGGGTCTGTATTCACTACCTGGGTTATAGCTGGGTCTGTATTCACTACCTGGGTTATAGCTGGGTCTATATTCACTACCTGGGTTATAGCTGGGTCTGTATTCCTTACCTGGGTTATAGCTGGGTCTGTATTCACTACCTGGGTTATAGCTGGGTCTGTATTCACTACCTGGGTTATAGCTGGGTCTGTATTCCTTACCTGGGTTATAGCTGGGTCTGTATTCCTTACCTGGGTTATAGCTGGGTCTGTATTCACTACCTGGGTTATAGCTGGGTCTGTATTCACTACCTGTTATAGCTGGGTCTGTATTCACTACCTGGGTTATAGCTGGGTCTGTATTCACTACCTGGGTTATAGCTGGGTCTGTATTCCTTACCTGGGTTATAGCTGGGTCTGTATTCACTACCTGGGTTATAGCTGGGTCTGTATTCACTACCTGGGTTATAGCTGGGTCTGTATTCACTACCTGGGTTATAGCTGGGTCTGTATTCACTACCTGGGTTATAGCTGGGTCTGTATTCACTACCTGGGTTATAGCTGGGTCTGTATTCACTACCTGGGTTATAGCTGGGTCTGTATTCACTACCTGGGTTATAGCTGGGTCTGTATTCACTACCTGGGTTATAGCTGGGTCTGTATTCACTACCTGGGTTATAGCTGGGTCTGTATTCACTACCTGGGTTATAGCTGGGTCTGTATTCACTACCTGGGTTATAGCTGGGTTTGTATTCACTACCTAGGTTATAGCTGGGTCTGTATTCACTACCTGGGTTATAGCTGGGTCTGTATTCACTACCTGGGTTATAGCTGGGTCTGTATTCCTTACCTGGGTTATAGCTGGGTCTGTATTCACTACCTGGGTTATAGCTGGGTCTGTATTCACTACCTGGGTTATAGCTGGGTCTGTATTCACTACCTGGGTTATAGCTGGGTCTGTATTCACTACCTGGGTTATAGCTGGGTCTGTATTCACTACCTGTTATAGCTGGGTCTGTATTCACTACCTGTTATAGCTGGGTCTGTATTCACTACCTGGGTTATAGCTGGGTCTGTATTCACTACCTGGGTTATAGCTGGGTCTGTATTCCTTACCTGGGTTATAGCTGGGTCTGTATTCACTACCTGGGTTATAGCTGGGTCTGTATTCACTACCTGGGTTATAGCTGGGTCTGTATTCACTACCTGGGTTATAGCTGGGTCTGTATTCACTACTTGGGTTATAGCTGGGTCTGTATTCACTACCTGGGTTATAGCTGGGTCTGTATTCACTACCTGGGTTATAGCTGGGTCTGTATTCACTACCTGGGTTATAGCTGGGTCTGTATTCACTACTTGGGTTATAGCTGGGTCTGTATTCACTATAATGCCGAGAAAGCTGTTTCAGTGTTGCGTGTCATAGCCGTAGGTTAGGTTTAGAGGGTCAGGATGGTAGGGAAGGAAAGAAGGGAGGAGGTAAAGAAGATAAGGGTCGGGGTAGAGGAGGAGGAGGGGCGGGGCAGTAGTGCAAAGGATAGGTAGGATAGGTCAGGGCGGAAGACAGGTAGAAACAGTTATTACCTCTTTAAGGGAATGTGATATATACCTCCAACATACCTAAACCCTTTTCTTTGTGTAGTTTGAAGCTGAAATACCATCGAGGAATTGAGGGAGTTGAATAAGTCTGCGTCAGCTTAGCATGCCTCGTAAAGCTTGGTTGATGTCCTCACTGCTCTCGTAAACACACGTTAAGGGGAACGCGTTAGTGTCGTTAGTGTTCGTCTGTTGCGAACCTACACAGACCACGAGATGTCCCGCTCTTTGTTGTTATCCGGCCTCAGACGCCCTTCAGAAGTACCTTAACGTCTGTCTGAGAACTGCCCCTTGATAGCGCTGCAGACTTTATTGACATGATAACGCCGCCATTCACCGCTCCCCTACACCCAGATTATCTTTATTTACTTCTTTGACTTGCTCTTATAATGCAGCGGGGTTTTTTCTCTCTCTCTCCTTCAGTCGCTATCCGAATGTCTCCTGAAGGTGGCGACGCGGCAAGCTAGAGGTGTCCCGGCGGGTGATCCTCAGGTGTCCCGCAGGGTGTCGAGTCCTTAGTGCAGGATGGCGGCTGATATGTCCTGGCGGCGGGGCGGGTGTTTGTTTTTTTGTCTCCTCCGATACTCTCTAATAGTGGTTTCATAAATTAGGATTAACGCCGGGTTCCTCTGCACGCACTGACGTGAATTATTGCAAGGCTAGTGTTGGGTTGCCACACGCCGCCCGCTCTCCACTCCGCCAGCCTCCACGCGCCACCCATGCGCCTCGTCAACCCTGTGCAGTTTTGTGGACACTTGCCAGCGCTTGTGTTTGGGTTTCCAGCCTTTGTGTTGCCTCCCAGGACTCACCCAACAACCGGGATAAAGATAAAGATAACAACCAGGAAAATTCTCTAGTTGTGCCCGTAAAACGCCGTGCCGTGTGTATCTCCCGTGGGAGGAGGAACAGCGGAGTGGCGTTTAGGGTTGCTGTGATTGGTGCAGCGCCTGATTAACGAACACCCTTCAGCGTCCATCCCGTCTAACACGTCCTTCTTGGCTCATAGCGACAATCACTTACCCGTAATGCAACACTCACAATGGAACACTAACTAAAATACACTGCTCCCTCGCTATAAAAGACTTCTCTTGTATTACTTAAACCCGAAAAACCATCTTTAATACGTAAATGCTCTGATAATAAAACACTTATCCTCACCATGCAGCATTCACAACAAAACACTAACTAAAATACATTCTCATCTCGCCATAAAACGCTACTCTTATATATAAACCCAATAAATACCATCTCTAATATGTAAATGGTCTTATAATAAAACTGATATCCCTCCGTGCACTCGTTCATTGAAAAAAAACATTCTTACAGGGTACATGGTCAGTGGTCACCCCTCCACAGCACCCTCCCCCTCCAAAAAACAAAACAAAACATGATGTGACAACCTCTAGCCGCACGCATAACAAATGGGGTGTATAAATTATTGTGGCCACTACGCTACTCCTGCTTATAGATAGTGGTAGGTTCCCAGGGTGTTGTGAGATTATTGTGTTGACTTGATTCTCCTTCTTTGTGTTGCAGATGCGTGTTACGTCCTCCGCTGCCCTGGTTTTGTGTTGCCGCGTGACGCCTGTTGCTCGGTGTTGCAGACATGGATTGGACACGCCATGGAGTTTGAGGTATTTCTTCTTTTATTCTATTCTTTTGTATTATTGACTTTTTTTTAGTTAGAATTGTTGTTGTTGCTATTGTTGCTAATAATCTTATTGCTGTGGTGGTGGTTTTTATTTTCGTTGTGGTAGTAGTAGTAGTAGTAATAGTAGTAGTAGTAGTAGTAGTAGTAGTAGTAGTAGTAGTGGTAGTCGTAGTAGTGGTAGTAGTAGTAGAAGTAGTAATTGTGGTAGTAATGATGAGATCAGCAGATATTTACTGTCCATAGATCTGATGTATCAGTTACTACGATGTTCTTTGTGAATCTACTCCCTACTCAAAAGACTCTGAATCCCAGTAAAGCCAGCGTGCATACATCCCCCTGGACAGTCACACTCCCTCAGACTGTCACACGTCACCCCCAAGGTAGCCGGGCGCCCCTCCGTAGCGACGGGGACATAGTTACCACCCCCGGCAGGCATGAGGCGTTCAAACCCGAGGCGAAGATTGTAGTAGTGAGGCGAGGCAGACATACACAGGCCCAGCAGCGTGGCCTGGAGACTCACAGAGGGCTATGGAGGAGGCTTGACGAGGAAGAAGGGCAAGAGGGAGGGTTGTTTGCAGTGGGTGTTGGAGTGGCGGCGGCGGAGCGTGGTGAGGAGCGGCGGCCGGGCATCGAGCAGCCCCCGGTGACGTCACTCTGGGCGGGCACATGTCACTCGGGTATGCGGACCTTCCCCGCGGTGCCAGGCTGCGCGCCGGTTCTCGTGTCTTCATTCGCGTTCAAAATGCTTCAGGCGGACGCGACTCCCGCCCTGCGCCGCGCACTGCACACCCGCCAAGGCACAGCCACAATCCTTAGACTTAAGCTGCTTTTTTTTTCTTTACCTTTTCTTCCCGTGCGTCGTGGCAGCCCAGGTGTAATTTTTTGGTCGCTTTGGCATCCGTGGCCTGGACGCCGCGCTGCCGCTGTTCCCGCCGGCCGCCGCTGGTGGTGGTGGGCTGCCCTGGCTGCCACATCCTGTTTACTCCACCCGCCGACCCTGCCCTACGCTGATCAACCGATCCTTATCTGCATTTCCAGATAGATTATCCATCATTAATCAGGAACACAGAGTCAGGCAGGGACCAAGGGGCTGCCAGGGGACGGCCGCCCCACCCACCCTTTCCATCTAATCCTGTCGTCGGTTGGTCAGGGTTGGTTGGCATGAGCCGCCAGCCTGTACACTGAGTGTACATACAACTTTTTGTGAGCGTGTGTGTATACATACGATAGAGTGGCCGCGTAGTATGATTTACTATAATGGATTAGTGTTTTCACAGTACACGCCGCTGCGTGCGCACCTCAAGTGCAACCATGGGCTGGTTTCAAGGGGGATTTATTTTGAACTTCACGATTCTGGATGAGAGGTGCGCCTGCTCATGGCCGCTAAGTATGGGTCACACACACACTATATTTCTCTGACACACAAAACACCGCCCTTGTCTGGGCCAGTCCTCGGTGGGGGAGAGGCCTGGCGGCGCGGCAAGGGAAGGTGCATTGCCCACCGCCCGGACAACCCGGGACAGCGGGCGCGGCGGCGCTGTGGAGTTCAATGCCGCGAGGAAGTGATCCAGCACGGCACGGCGGCAGGCGACGGGGAGGAGGCAGAACAAAACTAGTCTTTTTCTCTCTTTGAGTTCCTATCTTTCATCAGCACAGCATCAGCTCTCGTGCCATCAAGGAGGGGGAGGGTGGCGCCGCCCTGGTGGGGTGGTGTGTGGGTGACGGTGGCGGGTAGGTGTTGATGGCCAGACTGTCAAGGCGGCGGTGAGCGGTGCGGCGCGGCGTGAGGGCACGGCACGGGGGGTCAAGGTTTTGTGGCGCTATGAGAGGGACGCGGATTGGATTGCGCATAGAAGTAAGAAAGTAAGACAGATTGTTGGCTCCAGGATCTAGAGACTATTCTATTAATCTTGGTTGGCTCGTTAGAACGGATGAGTACGTATAAGTTACTGGGATGGCGACCATTAAGAATAGTAATAGTTATTGTATTGAAGTATCATTGTTAGGTGATGATCACGCTGTTGAATCACCATAATATTCATTATAATATTCACTTTTTTTTTCCTTCACTCGTACAAGCAAGTCATGGATGGGCTGCTTTGGACAGTAACTCGCCGGATACAATTTTTTTTGTTTTCGTGCTCCAGGAGTATCGTTTCGTCAGCCAGCAATGCACTGTCCTTTTTAGTTAAAATGTGTCTCTGTCTTTTTTTATCACTATATAGGCTACAGACTGGAAAACCACGTGTATTTGTACTAACAAGAGATATTATTAATTATAATTACTGAGATCTTAAGCCTGTTCTTTGTCATGCGTTCTCACGAGTTGCCAGAAATGCACCAATTTTGTGATGATCCTTGATTTGACCGACTTCAAAATTTGTCAAAAATATTCCTCTCGCATTAATTAATTCACTGACCTGTAATGACCTTAATAGTAATTGACCTTACTTATATATTATTACTTAATTATATACTTGACCTTATTAATTCGCTGTCCTCTAAGTCAAACACATATGATTAACAAATGATCGTGTTGTTAAACTGAACATCGAGGTCTTGAATTCAGCTTCTGAAGGGGATAGCACGCACACTCATGACTATGTATTATAAAAAAGTCTGCGGGGTCCCAATGTTAAAATCCCATGGTTATGTTCCAGTGTCATGATTATTACCATTGCCTTAACGGGGAGATCTTAGTGTTCTGGTAATAACAGGAAATTAGAACACTTGCTGTAACTCTGTAATCGGTAAGAGTATAAAGACAAAAAAGTAACGGAGAATTTCAAAAGTTACGTTATTAGGTTAGCTTGATTTACGTTAGGTTAATAATGAATTAAGTTAGGTTCTTCTACATTGTTATTATTATTTTTAAGTTAGGGGTCTACCAGTCATTGAAGTGCCCCTGGACAGTGATAACGAACAGCAGAACCATCCACCGCTGCCTCGAGACCTGCCTGCCACGAGGTGGGGAGGTGAGGTCGGGCAGGTGCGTGAAAGGTTACTGTCTTTGTGTCACGTCAGGGGGCAGTGAGGGCGCCGGGCTGACACGCCACTCCTGCATTCTCGAGCAGGACGTTTCACGGCGGCGGGAGGGAATAAATGTTTGAGATGTGACGATTAACTGAAATGGGAACTTTTTTTATGGAAAACAAATATCAAAACAACTATTAACAAAATACTAAAACAATAAGGAGACTCACACGTTATACTTTAAAATGTTATTTGCTTATTTCTTTCCATTAATGTGAACAATAACGTGTGGCGAGGAGACGAAATATGAATATATACGCAGTAAACATAATAATCAAAGGAAATTATAAGTGTTATTACTCCCTGTCAGGATAAAGAAAGGAGCCATTCACCCAGGCAGGAGGAGGCGAGGCAGGCTGTGCCTCCCTCCCCTGGGTGGCAGGAGGAGGCGAGGCAGGCTGTGCCTCCCTCCCCTGGGTACCTAATGTAAAGCCAGTATACCTAATTCTACTGGCTTTGAGAGGAGGCTGTCGGACTCCTGCTCGTGACCCGTGGGAGGTGAGAAGACGCATCAAGCTCAACAGACTGCCGAAGGTCCCCTGAGTCTGACACACTTACATCTGCTGGAGATGTAAGTGTGGCCCTCGGCACCTGCTCCTTGAAGGCGTGGTGCTCCTCCTCAGCCCTCTGCACCTGCTCCTTGAAGGCGTGGTGCTCCTCCTCGGCCCTCTGCACCTGCTCCTTGAAGGCGTGGTGCTCCTCCTCGGCCCTCTGCACCTGCTCCTTGAAGGCGTGGTGCTCCTCCTCAGCCCTCTGCACCTGCTCCTTGAAGGCGTGGTGCTCCTCCTCGGCCCTCTGCATATGCTCCTCCAAGGCTTGGTGCTCCTCCTTGGCCCTCGGCACCTGCTTCTCCAAGGCATGGTGCTTTTCCATTTCTGCGGCACACCAGCAGCTCATGAGATCCAGTCATGACTCCTGTTGTGGCCTCCCGAGCGGCCAGCATGTGCCTCGCTCGGTGCCCGTGGCTGCTCCAACACCAGCACCTTGAGGCACCCCTCCGTGCCGTCCTCGGGCACGGAGGGGTCACCACCGCCACGGGCTGCCTTGTCCCGCGAGGAAACTCTCTAGTGTGGCTTGTGTGACTATCATTATCATTACCATTATTATCATTGTTATTATCAATATTGTTATTATTATTTCTATCATTGATATCATTAGTTGTAGTAGTAGTGTAAAGTAATAATAGTTGGTGCTACTATTCCCAGTATCTTTTCCGATAAACAAATTATTACCTCATATATTATGAAAATGGAGTCACGTATTCTTACATAAGTATCTCAATAATAGCAAATATAAAATGTAATTATTATTCACCTAATGTCTGTCCATCCGTCTGTCTGTCTGCCTGTGTTTTGTTTAGTACTTTTTTCTGCCGCGGTTCGGATGAGGCCTCATTAAATCCAATGGCTACAAAAGTAGACGGAAAATGTTTATTTAGAATGTATAGAGTTTATTTAGAATGAATGCAGTGTTAATGGCCGCTCAGTCTGTTGATTGAGAGGAATGGAAATAGAAGAGGCAGACTGTTGAATCTCTTCTTTAGGGTTCAAATCAAAACACTTGTGTATCTCTATAGAGTGGGGGTTCCCTCTCCCTCCTTACAGTACAAGTGTCACTTGGTAAACATTAAACAATTATAATTGATTACATGAATATATCTTGTATGGAAGTTGTAATATTTGTTACAGTTTAGTGGTAATTGTTGTAATCAATTATATTTGAAGTAATGACTATTTTAAAAGGCAGGAAGTGTTTAACAACTGACACAAGGATTATGTCCTTTATCATATTTATCATTCATTTATCTACAAACTCATATATATCTAGCCTTTCATTTCATGAGGTCTCAGAGACCTCAGTCTGGGTTCACGCCTGGTAAGTCAACAACGGACCGTATCCTAGCGCTTCGTGTCCTGGTGGAACGCCGAAGTGAGTTTCGACAAGGGATGCTTGCAGCTTATGTTGATCTCAAGAAGGCGTTTGACTCAGTGCATCGTGAGTCACTCTGGGATCTGCGACTTCGCGGGATTCCTGCAAGGACTATTGGTTTGATGACTGGTCTGTATTCTGGGACTGAGAATGCTGTGAAGTGTGGGGGAGGTGTATCCAGCTTCTTTCCTGTGAATACAGGAGTGAGGCAAGGGTGCGTCCTTGCCCCATCACTTTTCAACACTTGTATTGGGCAAAGTTGTAGATCAAAGTGATTGTGGAGCATCCCTCGGCAACACCAAGATCACTGATCTTGTTTTTGCCGATGACGCAGTAATCTTTGCTGAGTCGCTGGAGGTCCTGGTGATGGCTCTCGAGGCGCTGCACGAGGAGGCAAAGCCTTTGGGACTTGAGGTCTCCTGGCTTAAGACCAAGGTCTAGGTGTTTGGAGGCTTACTAGATGAAACAGTACAGTCTGTTCATGCGTGCGGCGAGGACATTGAGATTTTGGAAAGTTTTACATACCTTGGTAGCGCAGTCCATAATGACGGCGGGTCACGTAAAGAAGTCTTACGGCGGATTGGCATAGCCCACGGTATTATGGACTCGCTCAGCAGGAGTCTTTGGCGTTGTCGGTACCTGTGCAGGAGACAAGGATCCGGATTTGGTATTATGTGGTATTTGATCATATGAGATGTTTGATGTTTGAGGAATGGTATTTAACTAGGTTAGGTCAATGGTTTGTTATGTGTGGCATTGGTTATGTGTGGTGTTGGTTATGTGTGGTATTATTGTGTGGTGTTGGTTATGTGTGGTATTATTGTGTGGTGTTGGTTATGTGTGGTATTATTGTGTGGTGTTGGTTATGACTGGTGTTTGGTTATCCGTGGTGTTGGCTATGTGAGGTACCTGGTGCGCGATGTTAGATGTTATGCAACTAATGCACACATTTATTTTATCATATAATAAAAATATTGAATTATGCATATATGCTCTGATTTATAAATAGTTATTTTCTTTCAATATATTTATTGTAGAGCAACCATTCGAATATTCACTTTTGGGGCCTGCCAAAAATGTTTACATTTAGTGGGTCCAGCCAAGCAATTCATATTGTATAATATAAACTTATGTGATTATATGGGCAATTCTTTACAGAGATTTGCGAGACGATTGTTTGTGCTGAAGGCCTTGTTGTAGAAGCTGTTTGCTGCATTGATCCTCGGAAGAATACCAGATACGATGATTTTACTAGATTTTACTTTATATTTATTCATCATATTGCGATATTTAGTAAGGAGGGCCTCTGATCTGGTTTGTTTGACGTCATTTGTTCCCGCGTGAATAATTATCAGGGTGTTTGCGTCGGCGTCATTTGTTAATTCATCGCCGGCTTCAGTTATGTTGTCCAGGGACGCTCCTGGAATGCAGTGCCTCTTTCTGTGTTGGGGATCACGACCACAGAATTCCACTAGTTGATCACGAATGATTGAGTCCCCGATCAGTTTGACGTCCTTTTCTACTGACGTTCCGGCAAGGATTTCGAATCTGTTATAGGTTGTGACGGGGAGTTGCTTCTTTATCAATGGCTGCCTGACGCCATGTCTTACAAGGGTGAATGGGACAGAGGAGGAGGAGGAGGAGGGGGAGGAGGAGGAGGTGGAGGAGGAGGAGGTGGAGGAGGGGGAGGGGGAGGAGGTGGAGGAGGAGGAGGTAGGGGTGGAGGAAGAGGAGGGAGGAGGAAGAGGAGGAGGAAGGGGAAGAGGGGGAAAGGGAGGAGGAGGAGGAGGAGGAGGAGGAGGTGGTGGGTGGAGAGTGGAAGGCGGAGGTGGAGGGGATGGGTGTGGAGGGAGAGGAGGAGGAAATTACAGGTGTGGAGGGGAGAGTCAGATCACTAAGTACAGGTGTTAAGGGGAGAGTCAGGTCAACAGGCGAGGAAAGGAGTGTGGTCAGGTCAACAGGCGGGGAATGGAATATAGTCAGGTCAACAGGCGTGAAAGGGAGTGTAGGAGGAGGAGGAGTCAGGTCGCAATGCGGAGGAGTCACGTTATCCTGAGACTGGCGTTCTTGCATGAATACTTGATACATATCTTGATACTTACGAAGTTTTGCGTTCATCTATAATAATATAAGCGAAAGTGTGTCTGTCTGTCTGTCTGTCTGTCTGTCTGTCTGTCTGTCCGCGATAGGTGCCGCCCCCCGTGGAGGAATCCCATCATATGTCACAGTTTTGGAACCAGCTCGACCAGGGGAAGGTTTTAAGCCCATGTATGAGATGATCCGATCACTTTTTTTTTTTTTTTTTTTTAGCAGCCTATTAGCGAGAATTGTGAAAAAAAATGTGGGTTGCGAGAATTGAGGAAACCTTGATGTAGGGTGACGGGTAATGGGTGAGTGAATGGGTGGGGTGATGGGTAATGGGTGTGGGGTGATGGGTGAGTGAATGGGTGGGGGGTGATGGGTGATAGTTGAGGGAATAGGTGGGGGGTGATGGGTAATGGGTGAGTGAATGGGTGTGTGGTGATTGGTAATGGGTAAGTGAATGGGTGGGGGGTGATGGGTAATGGGTGAGTGAATGGGTGGGGGGAATACATACATTTCTACATCCATGATTTCAGGAAAGTTAGAAGGGGCTATTTGGAGAGTCTGTGTTTGGTGGGCCGAAGGCCCACCAAACACAGGTGGTGGGCCGAGGGCCCACCAATAGCCCTAATGGGTGAGTGAATGGGTGGGGGGTGATGGGTAATGGGTGAGTGAATGGGTTGGGGGTGATGTGAATGGGTTGGCGTTAACACATACATTTCTGCATCCATGATTTCAGGAAAGCTAGAAGGGGCTATCTGGAGAGTCTGTGTTTGGTGGGCCTTCGGCCCACCAAACACAGGTGGTGGGCCGAAGGCCCACCAATAGCCCTCCGCAGGAGCTAGCCAAAAAGGCCGCCCGGAGAGCGGCTTTGCGGCTAGTAACACATAAGCGGCATTTAACCATGTTACCTAGATCAAAATACTGTTTGGCAAACCTACCTCTACACGTGGTACATAAGGTCAAAGGCGACGGCATGGTAGCGGAGAGGAAATTCCTTAAGGGATTATAATGTTTTGTGGTATTAGGGTTAAAGGAAATTTGCTATAAACACTCTTATCCTATCAAGTTTAACACTGGTGTTTGTGTATGAAGGTGTATGAATTACTATGTAACATGTATACTCTCTAATTACGAGTCAGAGAGTAAAGGCTATAAATTAAAGGCTAGAATTTTAAACTATGAGACACTTAGCGTTTAGGTGAGGTGCTGGGTTGGGAGTGAGGTAAGGGGACGTCTTCACAGGTCAAAGGTTGATGAATGACTGAAGGAGGAGGAGGAGGAGGAGGAGGATAGAGTAAATAGAAGTAATGAAGGAAGTGTATGTAGAAGGAAAGAGGACGGAGAGGGATGAAAAAATATATAACAGTAGAGAGAAGGACATAAAAGAGAGAGACCAGAGAGGGTAAGGGAGGGGGAGGAGGGTAAAGGAAGTGAGAATGACTAATGGACCGTCTTGGTGGCGTACTAAAGTGAGGGTTTTGAGGGCGACAAGGCACTCCGTCAGTCAGCGTGATGGGGGCGACACGCTGCCTGCTGGTGTGCGTCCTGGCGGGGCTGTGCCGGGCCAAGGAGACGGCGGCAAGGCGGGGCAACTTTTCCGCTGTGGTTGTGAGTTTGGTCATGTCTTACCTTATATGGTCTATAACTGTCTTGCAGTGGTCTGAGTGTGTCTTGCAGGGGTCTGAGTAGGTCTTGCAGTGGTTTGAGTGTGTCTTGCAGTGGTCTGAGTGTCTTGCAGTGGTCTGTGTGTGTTGCTGTGGTCTGAGTGTGTCTTGTAGTGGTCTGAGTGTGTCTTGCAGTGGTCTGAGTATGTTGCAGTGGTCTGTGTGTGTTGCGGTGGTCTGAGTGTGTCTTGTAGTCGTCTGAGTGTGTTGCAGTGGTCTGAGTGTGTTGCAGTGGTCTGTGTGTGTTGCTGTGGTCTGAGTGTGTCTTGTAGTAGTCTGAGTGTGTTGCAGTGGTCTGAGTGTGTTGCAGTGGTCTGTGTGTGTTGCTGTGGTCTGAGTGTGTCTTGTAGTGGTCTGAGTGTGTTGCAGTGGTCTGAGTGTGTTGCAGTGGTCTATGTGTGTTGCAGTGGTCTGAGTGTCTTGCAGTGGTCTGTGTGTGTTGCTGTTGTCTGAGTGTGTCTTGTAGTGGTCTGAGTGTGTCTTGTAGTGGTCTGAGTGTGTTGCAGTGGTCTGAGTGTGTTGCTGTGGTCTGTGTGTATTGCTGTGGTCTGAGTGTGTCCTTGTAGTGGTCTGTGTGTGTTGCTGTGGTCTGAGTGTGTCTTGTAGTGGTCTGAATGTGTTGCAGTGGTTTGTGTGTGTTGCTGTGGTCTGAGTGTGTATTGTTGTGGTCTGCATGTCTTGCAGTGGTCTGAGTGTGTTTAGCAGTGGTCTGAGTGTGTTACAGTGGTCTGAGCGTGTTACAGTGGTCTGAGTGTGTTACAGTGGTCTGAGCGTGTTACAGTGGTCTGAGTGTGTTTAGCAGTGGTCTGAGTGTGTTGCAGTGGTCTGAGTGTGTTTAGCAGTGGTCTGAGTGTGTTTAGCAGTGGTCTGAGTGTGTTTAGCAGTGGTCTGAGTGTGTTTAGCAGTGGTCTGAGTGTGTTGCAGTGGTCTGAGTTTGTTGCAGTGGTCTGCGTTTGTTGCAGTGGTCTGAGTGTGTTGCAGTGGTCTGAGGTTGTTGCAGTGGTCTGAGTGTGTTGCTGTGGTCTGAGTGAGTTTAGCAGTGGTCTGAGTGTGTTGCAGTGGTCTGAGTGTGTTGCAGGGGACTGAGTGAGTGTGTTGCAGTGGTTTGAGTTTGCTGCAGTGGCCTGAGTTTGTTGCAGTGGTCTGAGTTTGTCGCAGTGGTCTGAGTGTGTCTTGTAGTGGTCTGAATGTCTTGCAGTGGTCTGAATGTGTTTAGCAGTGGTCTGAGTGTGTCTTGCAGTGGTCTGAGTGTGTTTAGCAGTGGTCTGATTGTGTCTTGTAGTGGTCTGAGTGTGTCTTTCAGTGGCTGAATGTGTTGCAGTGGTCTGAGTTTGTTGCAGTGGTCTGAGTGTGTTTAACAGTGGTCTGAGCGTGTTGCAGTGTGGTCTGAGTATGTCTTGTAGTGGTCTGAGTATGACTTGTAGTGGTCTGAATGTCTTGCAGTGGTCTGAGTGTGTTGCAGTGGTCTGAGTGTGTTACAGTGGTCTGAGTGTGTTGCAGTGGTCTGAGTGTGTTGCAGTGGTCTGAGTGTGTCTTTCAGTGGTCTGAGTGTGTGGCTCCTAAGAGAAACCACCCCGTGTCCGCTGAGAGTACACCTGCAGAGTGCTTGAGGTGATAAATATGCCGCCAAATATTGGTTGTGTCGTCTTGTTGACATAAGAGATGCGTTACCTTCTCTATTCTATACATCAAACTTGGTCTTCCTGTTGACTCATAGTATTGACACAGCCGTAAATCTAAAGCGACTGAATGGTGTGTCTTAAGTGCGTATAGTTTGTATAGCGAATTTACGGATAACGAGAGGAAGCATAATGATGATGATGATGATGTTCGTGAGTGGATATGAATACCATGCTTTGATGTCTTCTAAGTTTTTAACCATTAATTCGGTAAGGAAACCCAGAGCTGGGCACTAAATACATTGAATGTATTTGAATACTAAATACTAAATATATGGGAGAAATGTATCTAAATACCAAATACTAAATACAATTTACGAATGTATTTAAATATTAAATTCTAAATACATCAATTGTATTTAAATACATTTGTAAATACATTTAAAAATTTAAATACACACAAATTTTAACATGTATTCAGTAATTCATGATTAACAATATAAAATACTTGATAAATGATAAAGGATACTTTCCTATTGTATATTTCCCTTTTTAGAACAAGTCCAAAACAAAAGAACTTAGAACGTACAATGAATCCAGTGAAGTATTATACTCATTATATAATTGCATAATCAGTAACATAACTAACAATTAATGAGTAGATGAGACATAAAACGTAAATATAAAGACAAACGTAACTATAAGAGGGTTTATGGCCAAATTAACCGATAAAAAAGTATTTACATTTATATAGTATGAGTTTTTAAATACAATGTATTTAAATACTCATTAAAGTATTAAGATACTGTATTTAAATACGTGAAAACCAATGTATTTATAAATACAGTTCTAAATACACAAATGTATTTAAATACGTATTTAAATGCAAATGTATTTAAATGCTGCCTAGCTCTGAGGAAACCTATCCGTAACAAACGTAACCTAACCTGACGTGTTCAAGTGTGAGGTAGGCGATCCTTTCCAGTCTTGGCGAATATGCTCACAGAAAGAATACCATGACCTACACTACTATGTGGTAACTCCTCCTCAGCCTCGATCCAAAGTTATATGTTTGACCTCCTTTCCCTGGTATGTAGTACAATATATATAATTTTCATGTTACGAGAGAACCTTATGTGTTTGCGTCATATATACAAAACACACACACACACACACACACACACACACACACACACACACACACACACACACACACACACACACACACACACACACACACACACACACACACACACACACACACGCACGCACGCACGCACGCACGCACGCACGCACGCACGCACGCACGCACGCACGCACGCACGCACGCACGCACGCACGCACGCACGCACGCACGCACGCACGCACGCACACACACACACACACACACACACACACACACACACACACACACACACACACACACACACACTATTATACATCTGATGCATTCCTTCATATACTCTTCAATTTTATTCATCTATGTCTGATCCTATAGCGCCTGTATACGTTAATGCACTTGAGGGCTGTGATGGTTGGCCGTCTCCATGGTAGCGCAGGCAGGATATTCGCAATGACACCTGTGATGATATTAAAGGCTCATGTGCTCCCACCCACCCAGTGTCCCTCAATGCACTCGCCGTTAAAGGTAGAATTGATGGGCAGCATGTGGGTGGGGGGTTTTTTTCTTCTTTTACGTTGGAGCCTATAGGGTTATAGAGTTAGAGCGCCTGTAGGTTATTATTATCTTCTTTTCTTTTAATCCCTTCACGCCCAGGTGTTTCCTTTGCTATAAAAAACTGTCTGTTGTTAGCCATAAAATTACGAAAAGTAACTGAATATACCAAATTAGTTAGTGGACAAGGATACTAAACAGGTCATATCTATAAAACATTGCTTATATTCACTAAAAACTGTCTAATGGTGACAAAATTATAATGGAAATAACGTTCTGGGCGTGAAGGGGTTAAGGCTCAGGTGGTGGGCCCTACACAATCTGCCACTCAGCGATTGCAGAAAGAGTTGACTCATTGCGGGATTCGAACTTGGGACCCTTAGCTTACCACTTCCAGGAGTTAGTTATCTGTCACCCTATGATGATTACAAAGAAAAACTCGGAAATTATGATATTAACCCCTTCACGCCCAGATCTTTCCATTGCTATAAAAAAGTGTATGTTGTCGAGCCATAAAATAACGAAAAGCAACTGAATATACCAAATTAGTAAGTGGGCAGGCATACTAAACAGGTCATATCTAGGAAATATTGCTTATATTCACTAAAATTGTCTAATGGTACCCAAATTACAATGGAAATTACGTTGTGGGTCTCAAGGGATTAAGAAACATAAAACCGCTAAAAATTTGGGGTAAAAGAATATTGCCATGAAGACAAGAACAACTAGGGGGGGGGGGGGGGGCACTCAGTAGAGCGCATACCTCCGCCCGAATATCAAAAAGTGAAAAAAATATATATATATATATATATACTCAGGGGCACTCAGTATGAGCGCATACCTCCGGTCGAATATTTCATCAATTGGTTGCCATGGCAACAGTTGTCAATAGATTTCATCCAAAATTAAAACACGTCTTCCTTATACCAAATAGACTTGGTGTACCGAGTTTGGTCCAAATCTATTCGTAACTTTTCGAGAAATCCTGTACACTAACAAACAGACAGACAGATAGACAGACAGACAGATCGGGGTGAAAACATAACCCCTCCAACTTCGTTGGCGGAGGTAATTATGATCAATGTATAATGAGAAAATTCCACACAAAACTTTCTTTAGTACATTTCTTTCTTACTAATGACGTCGAAGGAGGGGTGAAGAGGAGGTGCGTGAGTGAATTGTTTAGCAGTTTAGCAGGAGTGCGTGAGGAGCCTGAAGACTGCTGATGGAATATGCAGGGTCTCTCTCTCTCTCTCTCTCTCTCTCTCTCTCTCTCTCTCTCCTCTCTCTCTCTCTCTCTCTCTCTCTCTCTCTCCTCTCTTTTCTCTCTCTCTCTCTCTCTCTCTCTCTCTCCTCTCTCTCTCTCTCTCTCTCTCTCTCTCTCTCTCTCTCTCTCTCTCTCTCTCTCTCTCTCTCTCTCTCTCCTCTCTCTCTCTCTCTCTCTCTCTCTCTCTCTCTCTCTCTCTCTCTCTCTCTCTCTCTCTCTCTCTCTCTCTTCTCTCTCTCTCTTCTCTCTCTCTCTCTCTCTCTCTCTCTCTCTCTCTCTCTCTCTCTCTCTCTCTCTCTCTCTCTCTCTCTCTCTCCTCTCTCTCTCTCTCAACTATTTCTTGACATTTTCGTCGTGTTCTATCAAGAATTTTGGCCTCCTAAATGTGTGTGTGTGTGTGTGTGTGTGTGTGTGTGTGTGTGTGTGTGTGTGTGTGTGTGTGTGTGTGTGTGGTGTGTGTGTGTAAAGAGGTCAGCAGTCATGGCACTCAGGATCAAGGTGGTGGCAGCAACATGATATATGGCCGAGAACTATTCTTGTGGACTCGTGGAGGGAGTGCCTCTGCTTTATCCTTGTCGCCAATCATGTCACGTGGTTATGGAAGCAGCCCTACTGTGTGACTACCATGTGTGTGTGCATGGAGAGGAATGCATTCATGAATCACCTCACTTCTTTTTATGAAAGGAAGATAATAGCCTACAGGTGCTATAGGCTCGAACATAAAAAATAATATATATTATATATATATATAAAAAAAAAGCGGCATAAATGTATCCATAATCCTAGATGGAGATGGCTTATAATCTTGTACATGAAAGATTAGTACAATTACTGAAGTTTCCTTTGTTTTTATGATTGATAGAGTCAGAAGAAAAATACTAATTGAAAGTAGTTTTTTATGCATTAATAGTAAGCTACGTATATAGGTTTTAACCCACATACAATGGGCGGAGGAAAGGTTTTTGTAGTTTTTTAATGTCATAATCATAATTTGTATCTGTGTCATTGGAAGGATCTGCGTTTGCGACAAGATTTAGAATGACCTACAGTCTTGTTTACTGTTCAGTGACTTGGCAGCAACAGAAACACAACCACGATGCATTGGGTGGTCAGGAAGCAGCGAGAAAGCGTTCCTTTTTTTCCTCCCTTGCGCCAGTTCACTATTATGTAAAAAAATAATAGTAAGGCGTCACTATTCACAGCGCTTCGTGATGTAAATAGTCAACGTCATACATGTCTTGTACAAAGCTTTCACGGATAATTTCAGAACGTTCACGATATACTATTATTACGTATACTATTATTACCTCTTTTTTTTTGCCCTTGGCCAATCCTTTGTGATGTAAAAAAAAAAAAAAAAAAAAAATATATTTACACAACCACCAGTGACACCCGAGATATACTACTATACCTACTTCAGTATAGTGTGGGTGATTCTATTGTTTGTATAGTATTGCTCCTGCATGTCTCATTTCCCGACGGGCTTTATAGAGTTAAGGTGAGACCAAAGTTGCTTATATATGTTAATTTTGGTGAGACAATAGACCTGACATGCTTGAACCGCTGTCCCGCACTCGATCCCCCTAACATGGCGTGATTAGTGAGGTGATATCGAGCGGGGAGACATGAAAGCAATGCAAGGTATGTGTGTGCGTGTGTGTGCTTGTGCATGAATGTCTGAAATGCAAGGTAAATGCAGTACCATTTTTTCGGCAAGTCTCTGTAATTTTTATCTAAACCAGAAAAAAATATGAGCCAATTAGATAGAGAGAGAGAGAGAGAGAGAGAGAGAGAGAGAGAGAGAGAGGAGAGAGAGAGAGAGAGAGAGAGAGAGGAGAGAGAGGAGAGAGAGAGAGAGAGAGAGAGAGAGAGAGAGAGAGAGACCATTTGAAACATTTATTCATAGCTTACAGTTAATGTTTGCGATAAGATAAAGTTTTTACAAAATAACTACTAAGAGAGAGAGAGAGAGAGAGAGAGAGAGAGAGAGAGAGAGAGAGAGAGAGAGAGAGAGAGAGAGAGAGAGAGAGAGAGAGAGAGAGAGAGAGAGAGGAGAGAGAGAGAGAGAGAAGAGAGAGAGAGAGAGAGAGAGAGAAGAGAGAGAGAGAGAGAGAGAGAGAGAGAGAGAGAGAGAGAGAGAGAGAGAGAAGGAAAGCCAATGAGAAGAAGAAAAGAAGTTGGTGACAGGAATGGTCGCTTTGTCATCCCTCTGACTGACAACTTTTTGAATATTTGACGACTAAACAAGCGACAGGCAGGTGTGAAGGGTTTGAAAGGACGCGAACTATACCCGTACCTGACACGCAATATACATCACGCAAGAAATAACAAGAAACAACAAGAAACACTCCTGACAGATGTACGACGCGTGATATTGTAGCCAAGAATATGTCAGTGTGTTTGTATGTGTGATCGAGTGTGTCAAATCACTTCGTATTCTTGACGTCAATTTACGTGTCCAGCAACAGGTAACGTCACTGCCTTCCATACGTTTCCCTACTCTCTGTGGCGGCTTGATTTATGGCTGTCATTGTGTCTTATCGTCTGTCATCTATTTATTTGTCTCATTGTGTGTGTATGTATGTGTGTGTGTGTGTATGTTTGTGTGTGTGTGTGTGTGTGTGTTTGTGTCTGTCTGTATGTGTGTGTGTGTGTGTGTTTGTGTGTGTGTGTGTGTGTGTGTGTGTGTGTGTGTGTGTGTGTGTGTGTGTCTGTCTGTATGTGTGTGTGTGTGTGTGTGTTATAGAGTCTCATAATGGCATCTCTCTCTCTCTCTCTCTCTCTCTCTCTCTCTCTCTCTCTCTCTCTCTCTCTCTCTCTCTCTCTCTCTCTCTCTCTCCTCTCTCTCTCACGTACGACTTATCTACGAACAGTTACATTATTATTATTAGTAGTAGTAGTAGTAGTAGTAGTAGTAGTAGTTGTCATCGTAAACATAGCAGAAGTAATTATTATAGTGTTTATATTTAATTTATTGGTACTATCAACGCAATTCGCACACTTCTCAGTCTCCTATACTCCTATACGCCAGACCGATCTTGTGAGAAGCCGTGCCTCTGAGGTGAGCGAGGCACAAGAGCTGCTGAGGGAGGTGGTGGGCCGGGAGATGAGTGGGTGTTCCCTGGTGCTGCTCTACGATACACCGGACGCCCTGCCCCCCCTGCTGACCGCTCCCATCATCCCCTACGGCGTGTCCCTGGTCCACCTCGCCTCCGTGGACGCCGCTACTGCATTCAGACTGAAGGTGAAGTACATTTATTGGTCACTGTAAAATCCACCGCCTATGGGAAGAACAGTGCCCACAAAACGCCCCGTACTTGAACAAACTATATACTCGCCGCACGTTACGTTGGCGAAAATGGGACCCCCTCACGCCTCCCTTCCGAACGCACGGGATTGGCTGAGGTGTTGGGTGTTAGGGTTTTAGGGCGGAACTTGAAGTAAGGCATTCTTACCCAACACCCAACACCTCAGCCAATCCCGTGCGTTCGATAGGAGGGGAGTGAGGGGCCCCATTTTCGCCAACTTAGCGTGCGGCGAGTCTAATTTTTGTCAGTTTCTTCGTCTATAGAATCGTTTGGACGTGAGTGACGCAAGGGTGTGCAGAGGCGTGGTGGTGGCGGCTCAAGGCAGGTCATGGCAAGGGCTGTTGGAAGAGAGGTCATACTTATGGGTGGGTCACACACTCACCTTCCTGCTGCTGCTCTCTGGCGGTGACCTCAAGCACCAGGCTCCGTCACTCCTCCTCCACCCGACCTTCAGGTGAGACATTAACCCCTTCACACCCAAATCTTTTCTTTGCTATAAAAATGTGTATGTTGTCGAGCCATAAAATTACAAAAAGTAGCTGAATATACCAAATTAGCCAGTGGACAAGGATACTAAACAGGTCATGTCTATAAAATATTGCATATATTCACTAAAAAGCATCTAATGGTACCCAAATTACAATGGAAATAACGTTCTGGGTCAAAAGGGGTTAAGAACATAAGAAAACTAGGGGGGGGCACTCAGTAGAGCGCATACCTCCGCCCGAATATTTCATCAATTATATATATATATATATATATATATATATATATATATATATATATATATATATATATATATATATATATATATATATATATATATATATATGCATTATGCACTCAGTATGAGCGCATACCTCCGGCCGAATATTTCATCAATTGGTTGCCATGGCAACAGTTGTCAATAGATTTCATCCAAAATTAAATCAGTTCTTCCTTATACCAAATAGACTTGGTATACCGAGTTTGGTCCAAATCTATTCGCAACTTTTCGAGAAATCATGTACACTAACAAACAGACAGACAGACAGACAGACAGACAGACAGATCGGGGTGAAAACATAACCCCTCCAACTTCGTTGGCGGAGGTAATAAGGAAGCCGTGAGACCTGCACGTGGTAGTTCCTGTTAGACATAATTCATAAGGGATCACACAGCAGGATTTTCACGCTTTTTTCTCTTGATCAAAATGTTCTGTCAGTAAAATGTGTAAGGACGTCATGAAGTAGTATTGTATCGATGCAATTATCTTATTAATTTCAATGCTTTTTTCGTGTCCTATTCATCTAGTTTCTCATCCAATTACTCTTTACATATTCTTTCCAACACATCAACGCTATTCTCTATTTTCTTTAGATAATATGTCATGCAGTCTCATTTATTTATCTTTCTGATCCTCTCTCGTCTACTCTGTTACTCTTTCTGATCCTCTCTTGTCTCCTCTGTTAATATTTCTGATCATTTCTTGGTTTCCTCCTCTCTCCTTCTGATCCTCTCTTGTCTCCTCTGTTACTCTTTCTGATCCTCTCTTGTCTCCTCTGTTACTCTTTCTGATCCTCTCTTGTCTCCTCTGTTAATATTTCTGATCATCTCTTGTTTCCTATGCTACTCTCTCCATCCTCTCTTATCTCTTTACTCCTTCTGAATATCTATTTTCTCCTCTGTTACTCTTTCTGATCCTCTCTTGTCTCCCAGTGTCCCATGTTACTCTTTTTGACCCTTTCTTGTCTTCTTTGTTACTCTTTCTGATCCTCTCTTGTTTCCTCTGTTACTCCCCTGATCCCTTCTCGGTGATGCGTCTGATGAAGGTTCGGCGCCCAGGTGGTGGCAGCGGAGCGACAGGGGGACGAGGGTTGGCAAGTGTACACCACCGGCCTCTACACCAGCGACCACAGGCACCACACCATCACTGTGGACACGTGGAAGCCCAGTCTGGGGTTTAGGTAAGACCCGCCACCCACTGTCTTTGCCATTTTGACCATAAAGAGTCACTTGCCCGATAAAGAGTCAACACTTATGGCATTTACATATCCAATGTAGGTCTTTCTTCCTTACAAAAAAAATGGGGGGATGAGTTTTCATGGTCATTCTATGTCCAGATACAAATCAGTATTTACAGTACTCATAAGTTGGTGTCGATATGTTTGTCGCTGAAACATCCGATTGGAAGAGGGAGAAAGGTAATTATCTGTATCTCAAAAACGAAATTTGCCTCACAAAGAACCAATCTCTTGCCTTTTTTAATATTCCCAAATAAATCCTGAAGACACACTCTCTCTCTCTCTCTCTCTCTCTCTCTCTTCTCTCTCTCTCTCTCTCTCTCTCTCTCTCTCCTCTCTCTCTCTCTCTCTCTCTCTCTCTCTCTCTCTCTCTCCTCCGTCAGGCAAGGGGCACGGCTTTTCCCGGCGGATAAAATGAATAACCTGCAGGGGTTCACCTTCACCGTGGCTGCCTTGCCCTACGAGCCCTTCATCACGTCTGCCGACACCCGCCTCACAGGACCCGGCAAGTAAGCAGACGTCCTCACCCATAGGCATCGCTCCTCCCGTGCCTGCATAGATGGATTGCTTCTTGGAGTTATGAAATGCACACACACACACACACACACACACACACACACACATACACACACACACACCACACACACACACACACACACACACACACACACATAGGTATACATACATACGGCCTCCCCCCCCCACACATACATAAAGAGAGAGAGAGAGAGAGAGAGAGAGAGAGAGAGAGAGAGAGAGAGAGAGAGAGAGAGAGAGAGAGAGAGAGAGAGAGAGAGAGAGAGAGAGAGAGAGAGAGAGATACACATTTGACTATAGAAATATCATAGATGAAAAGAAGTAGTAGTAGTAGCAGCAGCAGCAGTAGCAGTGGTAGAAAAAGAAATCTAGGCACAGACAAGCAAAATACATCGACAGACAGACAGGCAGAACGAAAACACATCCAAAATATCAAGTTAATTATGAAAAAGAAAAGCAAGGCGGTATAAGAAACTAGCTACTACTACACTGTAATAATGGGTGACGCGCGTTGCCACCAGGTACCGCGGGCTGGAGGTTCGCTTGCTGGACGTGTTAGCGGCGGCGGCCAACTTTACTTACCGCTACGTGGCTCCCGATGACGGCCAGTGGGGGAGGCTGGGCAAGGACGGAACGTGGACGGGCATGATAGGTAATAAGATAGCTTAATAGATAAGATAGATAGATAATAAGGGAGGGAATGGATAAAGCTGGGAAGTGGTGATAAGTGATGATGTGGTGAAAGATAGCTAGCGTACGATAGTGATGATGATGATGATTATAACAAAAACAACGATGATTGCTGTGGACATAACTAATAGGATGAGAAATATAATACCAGTAATGATGACAGTGATAGGAATGAACGTAAGTAAATGATGATAATAATGTGTTGTAATATAGTACCAGGTCGGATTCGAACCCCTGGACCGGGCGTCGGAGCCACCTCACCACACAGAGGTTACAAGGTAGTGACAGACACCCCTACCTGTTATTACCCCAGCCTCAACTCGGTGGGGGCAGCAAGTGACTTTAATCTATCGCGGCCAGGATAGTCAAGAAATATAATCAATTAAGACAAATTTTATAAATATTATACAATTTGTTTTAACTGATTATATTTTCATAAATGATAATGATAATATTATGCATGGTATTGTTCCGGCATTCTTCCTGGCAGGGATGGTGACGGGGGAGGAGGCGGACTGGGCCATGAGCGATATTACCTTCTCTCCAGAACGCGAAGAGTACGTCGACTTTTGCAAGACCTTCGTGTACGACGCCTCCGAGCTGGTCACGCCCCGGGCCAAGCCGCTGCCCCGGTGGACCAGCCCCATCAGGTAAACACTCCACACCTCAAGAGTCAAGACGAGGACTCATGTGTGTGCACGGATATCCATAGTCTACCATCGAAAAGTTAAAGTTTTCTTTTATGCAGAATCAAAGGAGAATGCAATTTTATGGATGACAATAATTTCTTAGCAATAGTAGGTTGCCCCATTACTTTCTATTTTCGTCACTATTTATATATATTTGTTCCTTTACTAATTTATTAATTTATCTATTTATATATCAGTTTTTTTCTATTTGTCTTTTCCGTGTGTGTGTGTGTGTGTGTGTGTGTGTGTAATGGATAGTCCGTCAGCGCCAACTTCGGCTATATGGGCATGTGGCACGCTACCCTGAAACCGATCCTTCCCACCGGGTTGTATCTTTAAGAGACAATCCGGCGTGGAGGAGGCCAAGAGGGCGCACACAATGCTCGTGGCTGGGGAAGTTGATGTTTCCTGTCCAGAGTTGCATATGGTATGGGAAGGGAGCCTGCATGGGGACTCGCGCGTGGTGACCCCCGTGAGTGGCATCTTGGGTGGGTGAGGCGACGCGCCCCCCGGCGTATGCCCCCAATGATTGATTGATTGATTGTGTGCAATCAGTCTTCATCACTTAGTAGAAAAAACATATATGATATAACCTCGAATAATAGGTTACTGACAAGACCAAACTACATTATAACCAGTAGGTGAAGTTGATAATCATTGGCCATCTTCCCTCTTCCTGTTTGTTACTCCCGCGTTACTCCGCTGCGTGTGGTGGTGGAGGCCTTTCCAGTGGCAGGTGTGGGTGGCGGTGGTGATGGTGGTGGCGTCGGCGGGGCCCTTCCTCTGTGGCCTGGCTCGCCTCTGCACCGACACCTACCTCGCCCGCACCACCTGGTTTCACAGCCTCGGGAACTCCGTCATATTCATCGTGCAGCCAGTCCTCCAGGTGGGTCTGTGAAGGGCGGGAATGTGAACGCGTGTGTTAGATATATTCTTGATGGGAAAGGAAAGGTTGAAGCTCCATTGGAAAAGCTGTGTTCTACCTTTTCCCTCTCTCTTGTATGTAAGATGTGTTATTTGTGGGAAAGGAAAGGTAGATGCTCCACTGGAAAGGCTGTGTTCTACCTTTACCCTCTCTCTTGTATGTACATCGCCAGCGAGCAGGTGAGAGGGACATCAAGATTGGCCCAGGTCGTGTGTTCTTCGGTTTCTGGCTCGTGTTCGCCATGATCGTGGGTATCTCCTTCTCCTCCTCCCTCACCTCCTTCCTCATCATGCCCGGCCTGCAGAAGCCTATCGAGAACTTACAGCAGCTGGTCACCTCGGATATCGGCTGGGGGAAGGTAGGACGCGGTCGTCAGCAGGTTCTGGGGCTAAATGATCATGCTTTCATCAGAGGTAAAATTGGTGTTACAGTTGTCAGGAATAAGAACCAGTACCATGGTGAGAAGAGAGACTCGTCATTTCAAATGACATTTATTACACTGACTATTACAGGGTTTTAAGTTTTTCTATCTATATCTAGTTTTTGAAATGCCAGCAGGAAAACTATAGCTTCTGAGCCTAATTCATGATGTATGTATCTGTGGCGCAGGTGTATTTCGGAGGCGTGCAGAGCGCCCTCCTGGACCAGGCGCAGGATCCCGTGCTGATCGCTCTGCGCGAGGGAGTACAATGGCGAGACTCCCTCTCGGGCATCCTGCAGGAGGTGGAGGAGGGGCGGCTGGCCACCTGGGACAACGGCATCACCACGCGCCTTCTTGTGGCCTCCAAATTCAGTGACAGTTCGGGGCAGCCACTGATCCATTTTCCGAGCTTTGACCTACTGCAGGAGAGGATTGCGTGGCCTCTGCAGCAACACGCGCCCTACAAACGAAGGTGTGTCTGCCCGCTTGTTGCCATAGCCGTCATAGGGAAAGAAAATAGTATAAGATGAACGACTCTACAGTTCATCGAGGTTATTTCAACAGTAAAAAAAAAGAGTTTTTTTCCAAGATTTTATTGCCCCCATTTCAATACGAGAAAAAATTACCAAGGGGTTCTTACATTAATGCTTCTGTTGATATTTCATATTTTTAAAATGAGAGTCTGATGTAAAGCTTATCTATCAGCAGAAGCAGCCGCTGGGGATATTACCCCTAACATGATATACTTCAGGTACATAAGTCTTACCCAATCGAGCCAAGACGATCCCTCTCAATTACAGTTGTGGCATACAGTCTATTTATTACTACCAAGAACCAGATAGTGATATTTTTTCCTGTAAGGTTGTTAGAAAGCGTCAGTGAATTTATTGTATCTTCTAGGCTCGACCAGTTGATCGCCCATGTTGTCGGGGCGGGCCTGGTGGAGAAATGGTTAGAGGTGAGTCGTTCGCGTCATAGAGTCGTTAGCACCACACTGCCAACCTTCATCCCCACCACTTGAGACTTTGTTCCACCACCAATCAGTACATGACATAAAAAGTCCCTCCTGTATGGTAGAATTAATATGCCATTCTCGTCCTGTTCCTCGTCGTCACTGGTTGTCCTCGTCCTCTTTTTTTCCGTCCTTTTCCTCCTCCAACGCCACTACCATCTCCTCTACCTTATGTTGTTATTGTTGCTGATGCTGTTCTTCCTCCTCTTATTGCACTACTACTACTACTACTTCTACTACTTCTACTACTACTACTAGTCTACTACTACTACTTCTTATGCTACTATTACTACTACTACAATCATTGCTAGAGGCTGTAAAATGCGTCTAATCCTCCCCCATTAACCCGTTGCAGTTCATTATCTTCGAGGAGCAAGTCCTCAGCCGGCAGGAGAGGCGGCGTGAAGGCGTTGTCACAGAGGCGGCGGAGGGGAGCGGCGGCATCGTGGTCCTCACCCTAGAGCACTTCCAAGGGCCCTTCTTCGTCCTGATCCTCGGGTGTTTGTGTGGCGGCGTTGCCCTCCTCCTTGAGGTGTCCTTCAGAGTCCTCTACCGCACTGAAATGAAGTAAGCTAGAGAGGAGTAGGCAACTCTAGACTTCTTGACAGCCACGGAGTCACCTTGCAGACGCAGACATCATTCTTGAGTAGTGGTAATTCAGGTCTCACTCACGCGTCTCCATGGTCAAGAAGCTGATAAGTTCGTAAAGTGTAAACCTCTCATAGCCGTCAAACTGTCGCACCAGGAACTCATTAATTATGGCCACATGTATTGTTTTGTCCATGTAAAGAAGAATCGTTGAAGCAAATTATCAAGAATCCCTCAGACCATCATTTCGTAAATCAAATGAAGTGTAGGTAAATAGCAGAACGCTGTAAACGTGCACGGTGGCTGCTCCTCTCTTGCTGCTCCCTTGGTGGATAACTAAGTTATGTATGTCTCCAAAAGCTTTCCACAGTCACTTGTCACTTTTGTCAGGTTGTGAATAGACATTACATACATGCTAATACGACTTGTTCCTCCGACCATGGCTAAGCCTGTGTAAGTGATGATGTGTTCTGCAATAAAGATGCATTTAAAACGTCTGATGTATACCAGAATGAGGTAATCTTCCCTTCAAAGTAGAGTTGAACGTGAAAACAGCGCTGCTATTTTCATGGTGAAGCACTATTTGACTCTTACTATTCTAGTCATGTTTATTCAATAATACACCTTGTAGTTAACCTATTGTCAGAAAATTATAGGGGCCTACTACTCTCAGTCAGTGCTTCAGTGTGGTTTGTCCTGCAGCCCTGTTGACCATGTTATGAGTCGTAAAGCCCACCAACAGGTAAGACCAAGTAGAAGCTCCACTTGTTAATGCGTTTCCATACAGAAAGCAAGTATATTGTTATTTCAAAGGTGGTCATATCAAATTTGGCCAATCCGCCCTACCGTAGATAACAGTTAAGTCGCCAGGACAACTTTTTTTTCTGTTTACAGACGTGTGGTGGCGTTAATACTTACATTTCTACACCCATGATTTCAGGAAAGTTAGAAGGGGCTATCTGGAGAGTCTGTGTCATTTTGTATCTTCATCGGTGTCATAGTATGGCTATAAATGAACAAATGACAAAAATATCTACAAAGTGGCTAACAACAGTAGAGTCGCCATCTAGTGTTTATTTACTGAGTGTCGTACCGCTATCGTCGTCGCCCGAAAAAAAAATGCGTAGCGAAATTTGAAACCGTATATACCTACGTGCAGCTACAAAGCATAAAACAACGCTGAAACAGGGTAGATTATACAGTCATGATATAAACTACTGTGTATCATCTTCAGTGGCACATAAAAATCAGTAGTGATGCTATAATTCGTAATATTTGGCGGCTGGCGACATCACTGCAGGTGGCGACTTTACTGTTATCTACGGTAGCTGTTTTCCGTCTTCTTCTATCTGCTGTACGCGGACTATAGCACTTATTAGCGGGTATTTTGTAATGGTTTATTTATCCGCCTGATGTCAGTACCGCATGATGTAATGGAAGACAAAAAAGGAAAGTATAGAAAATATGAGAAGTAATAATAGGCCCACCTATTAGGTAGGTAGTATATTTGTCCTGATATCTGCCACACACCCTTTAAAACAGGCTGTCTCCTATTATTCTACTGTTTCATCCTCATCCATGTCTCTCACACATCTAATACACTTTACTACGGCATTCTGACCACCTATAGTTCCTTTCACTCACATTCATACACTGTCCTTTTCCTGTAAAGCGGGTATCACACGAGGCGTTTCGTCGGACTGTTTCGTCGAACCAAACTTGTATTTGGTTGGACCTGTTCGTCGAACACTGACAAAACACTAGCACACGGTTGAGCCAACCGCTTCACCCAACAATAACAAACAAAGATGAAAGCGATGACAGTGGGAGGCACGGAGATTTTTTGTTAATGTTTTAACTTTAGGGGCATATATATACGTAGCTACTGGTGATGAAAAGGGAGGAGGTGATTGTTAGAAGAGAACGGCGACATATGAAGACGCGTTCATGTGGGCTAAATGGGTTATAGTGGACGAGAACTGCGCGGTCGATCGCTACCACCGTTACCACTTAACAGATTATATTTTGCTTAGTATAATGTGCAGTATTAATCCATTTCTGCATGCGTAACCTTTAAAACATATATATATATATATATTGAAGAAATTATAAGAGTTGTCTAATAATGCATAGACACACCCCGACCTGCCTCCCACCCACCCCCATCCCTTAGGAGGTTAGGTTAAGTTTCGGTTATGTTAATATTCTCGTCAGGGGGTCGAAGGGGTCGGAACCCCTCCCGTTAGAACCTGCGGGGCGGGGCACAGTTGCTTTCGTACAATTTCGTCACTTCCGTGGTTTCTGAGACACAGACTATTATTTCCTGGCCAAGTTTTACAGCTTTTTCTGATGGAGATACATTGTTATCAATGAAAAAGTGACTCTAGGATTTGGTGGAAGAAAACAACTTTTTAGGTTTCCGGAAAATAAAAATGGTAAATTTTTACGATGGCACCAAACTTCCCTACACAATTGGGAGCATGGTTTTTGTTTACCTTATTGTATTCTAAGAGACATTTTCTCCTTGAGCTTTCCGTCGCAAATCAATAGTTTCGGAGATATGAACATTTTAGGTGGGAGGAAGAATAAGTTTCCTTGTTTACAAAATGCCTCCCTCTTCCTCTTCTTGTGACCTGCATTGCTTTTCTTTCGGAGGCGCACCCGTGGCTACCTTACCTAACCTAACCTAACCTAACCTTAGGGTAAATGTTTACACTAGGACCGAAATTACCTACACAATTGGGAGTGTGGTTTCTGTTCACCTTAATAGATTCTAAAAAACATTTTCTTTACGAACTTCCGTCGCAAATCACTACTTTCGGAGATATAAGACATTTTTAATAGGAAGAAGTGTATATGATATGAAAATAAAATTAACCTAACCCCACCTTTAGACTCGCTAATCTAACCTAACCTAACCTAGTCCCACACTTTAACCTCCTAACTAAAGCCAAATCTGCATTAAAAAAGTGTCCGAGGCAAGGAAAGAACAGATCGGGGCGATGCAGGTCACAAGAGGAAGAAGAGTGTGGCGGACGTAAACTCTTGTCTCGCCTCCCTATGACAATTTGCCGGAATTGTCATAATGCCATGAACAACATGGCAATATCTCCAAAAGTAATGATTTGCGATGGAAGCTCATAGATAATGTTTCCTAGAAACCACACGCCAAATTGTGTAGGGAATTTCGGTCCTAGTGTAAAATAATACCATATGTAGTCAGTGTCTCAGAAAAGGACCGCGCAGTCCTTGTCCATTTTTACCTGATTTTGATATTACAGGTGGCCTTTTCTTCATAGGCCATTTCTTCATAGGCCAGGCCTTTGAACCGGCTGCTCCTGTAGAATAAAAAAAAAACACACAAAAGGGAAACAGAAGAAAACAAAACTACATACAAGCCTGCAGTTGTATTGTCTATTTGCCATACAGCATTCTTTCCAAACTCTTTCACCGTCTCAATCATTCGCCCCTTGTCTCACCACACATGTCCCAGCAGCAATAACATCCATTCTCTTCCTGTCCTTTCAACTACCTCATTCATTTCACATCCCATTTCAGTCAAAACCACACGCATAATTTCCATTCTCTCCCCGTTATCTTCTCAGATCTCATATTCTATAATTCTACTAGTAGTTAATCATTTTACCGCAAAATGTAAACACAAACATCAAATCAACTTCATATTTCTGAAAATCTATCACATATATAATATAGACTGATATGTATTCATTTTACTGTAACGTATTATATGATGGTGTTCATTTCAATGCTTAATAATTGCTAACACTATTTATAACTTACAGAAAAAGTATAGACTTATTTTGACCGCAGAGTATGTTCGACGAAATGTGCAACATTTTGTATAATTTCACAAAACCATTTCATCGAACATGTTCGGCGAAATGACCCTCGAAGTTCGACCAAACAGTCCAACCAAATGGCAAGTTCGACGAAACAGTCCGACGAAACGCACCGTGTGATAGCCGCTTTTAACTCATTTTGATCAAGTTCTTACGTAACATTTGCCATTGTTATTATTACTTCGCGTGTTCTCGACTCAACTCAGGCTCAATCTCAAGATGATGGAGTCGACGTCCCCGGCTCCCTGCGAACAAACCGACAAAGCCAAGAAATACGACCGTCAGTTAAGGTGAAGGTTAGGAATTATTGTACGGGATAACTCTGCACGTCCTGGCCAGCGTTGTGAGTGTGGTGTGTGCTTGTTGCTGTGTTTGTTACTGTGTTAGTTGCTGTGTTGGTGTGCGGCGATACAGGCTTTGTTATTGTTTCGGCGGACTGTCAGTGGTTAGGATTGTTTATAAGGAAAGTCATTGTTTGTTTGTTTCTATATCAACAGTGGCATGTTAGTACGGCTGGTAAAAGGTATATGATATTGAGGACTTATATATGTAACACTATGACATTGAGAAGACGGTGATGTCAGACCATAACCTCATCCATGCAAGGGCCAACATCAGAAATATTCCCACAAGAAACACAACAACGTCAGGCAGGATAGACTCTTTCCATGCATTAAATTTTTATGGAAGAAACATTGACTGGGATAAAGTCCGAAAAGAACTAGATGCCATAAAATGGGAAAACATCTTTAGTGGAATGGAAGGCCACGAGATGTACGAAGTACTCTCCAGCAAATGCCTGCAAATTTGTAAGGAACACATTCCCCTCAGGCGGTCGTCAGGAAGGAAACACCAAATACCCAGGGACAGACGAATACTGATGAAAAAGAGGACCAATTTACAAAGAAAATTAAAGAAAGTAATCTATGCTGTGGCAGAAAACGCAATACAACGTCAGCTACACTTACTGGAAGATGCACTTGCTCAATCACACGTACGGCAGAGAGAACAAGAAGAACAACGTGCCGTGGAAAATATAAAAGTCAACTCCAAATTTTTCTACTCCTACGCCAAGAAGAGATTGACCAGCACAACATCGGTTGGCCCTCTACTGAAAGAGAACGGGGAACTTGAAGATGGCCCACAGGAAATGGCAGAAATGCTACAGACTGAGTATCAGAGAGTGTTTAGTAAACCTGATACTCAGAAACGGGTAACAGATCCATGTACTTTCTTTAGCGAAAGGAAATGTGCTGACATTCTGCTCACGACATTTATGATAACCAGGGAAGACATAATCCAAGCCATAAGCAACATCGACCCGCAAGCAGCAGCAGGACCAGATGGTTACCATACTGTGTTTCTGAAAAATTGTAGGGAACAACTGGCCACACCCCTGAAGATGCTGTGGACTCCATCCCTCCTCACTGGCTCCGTCCCCAATGAACTCAAGCTGGGGACAATAACACCCATACATAAAGGAGGAAGCAAAGGACAGGCAAGCAGATACAGACCAGTGGTCCTCTCATCACACGTCATCAAAATCTTTGAAAGGATACTGAGGGCCAAGATGGTGAACCACCTGGAAGAAAGAGGGGCCTTCAATGATGGACAACATGGCTTCAGAAGAGGCAGGTCTTGCCTATCAGAGCTTCTACAACACTATGAAGCTATATAAGAAGCAACTCAGGATGGAGATAATGCTGATGTAGTCTACCTAGACTTTGCCAAGGCTTTTGACAAGGTAGATCATGGCATTCTCCTCCACAAACTCAAGAACCTTGGCATAACTGGCAGAGTAGGGAGATGGATCCACAGTTTTCTCACCAACAGGCACCAAGTTGTCACCATAAATGGTAAACAGTCATCACAGTGTCAAGTCATAAGTGGTGTTCCCCAAGGATCTGTGCTTGGCCCATTATTATTTCTGATCATGATATCAGACATTGACACAGATCTCAGATATTCCACTGCTACTTCATTTGCTGACGACACCCGTATACGGCATAAAATCAAAACATCCCCAGACACCGATCTACCGCAGTGGGACCTCAATACAATAATAGAGTGGGCCGAAAAGAACAATATGGAATTTAACGGAGAAAAATTTGAAGTTCTTAGATATGGCAGAAATACCTTTATAAAGACCACCACTCAATATATGTATCAACACCAAACCATACAAACAAAAGACTTCACAAAAGACCTGGGAGTGTATATAAGCAGCGATGGAACTTTCTCCCTACACTACACCACCATCACCCAGACAGCGCGACAGCTAGCAGGATGGGTCCTGAGAACATTCCGTACAAGGGAGGAATCCTGCATGCTGACGCTATGGAAGTCCTTAGTAAGACCAAGGCTAGAGTACTGCTGCCAACTATGGTCACCCTACAAAAAAAAGGACATCACCCTGCTGGAAGCACCACAAAGGACCTATACCAACAAGATATATGGTCTTCAGCACCTCAACTACTGGGAGAGGCTGCACAGACTGGGCCTCTACTCTCTGCAGCGCAGACGAGAGAGGTACATCATAATCTATGTCTGGAAAATCCTGGAGGGTCTGGCTCCAAAAGTAGGCATGGAGGAAAACAAAAACCCTAGAAAAGGCAGGCTGTGCTATGTACAGGGTACATGCGCCTCCTCTAAAGGACTACAAACACTCATACACCACAGCTTCTCCCACAATGGTGTACGGCTCTTCAATTGTGCCCCAAGACACATTCGGAACCTAACGGGCGTCACCATGGACACCTTCAAACATCACCTTGACAAGTGGCTGGCTGACATCCCAGACCAACCACCCACGCCAGGCTACAGTAGCTCCCATGACAACACTTTACCTTCAGTGGTCCTGGAGGTAAGGAACAGGGAGCTACATACTACACCTGGAATGAGTGGAGGACCACCTCAACTCCGCCGATAACGGGCAAGATTCTTCAAAGGTATCAAAGGTATCACTCCAGGATAGCCACAGTCAGGATAGATGTAATGGTACCTGGAACTTTCGCCGCCGTTGGTGTGTTCCTATTTTTCACGTCGGCGAGTGTTCCTATTTTCGGCGACAGTTCCAGTTATGTATCTTGATATTACAATACCCAATATATACATTTAATTAGCTTTTACCCTTGTTTCTGCATTCAGGGATTAAATACTAGCTTATAAACAGTTAGTTTAGGTTACATAGCCAATGTCCATACATTTGGTTATAATGGACGAGAGTTTCACGTTCGTTTTCAGAGACACCAACTATTTTTTCTTGGCCTACAATAGGTGCTTGTTCTAATGGTGCTTGTTTTATTTTGCGCAAACCAAAAAAAAACTAAAAAAAAAAAAAAAAAAAAAAAAAAAGTATATTTTGTGGTTAAGGTTAGGTTAGGTTTCATTAAAACCTGTAAGGTTAGGTTAGGTTTCATTAAAACCTGTAAGGTTAGGTTAGGTTTCATTAAAACTTTTAAAGTTAGGTTAGGTTTCATTAAAACAAGGTTAGGTTAGATTTTTTTTTTTTTTTTTTTTATTATTATTTTTTTTTTTTTTTGCGCAAAATAAAACAAGCACCTATTGTAGGCCAAGAAAAAATAGTTTGTGTCTCTGAAAACGAACGTGAAACTCGTCCATTATTACCATACATTTTACTGAACTACAGTTTTACAGGGTTTTGGGACAAGTGAAAATTATGTCCAATAATTAAATATATACCCTTTATGCTTCCTTTTCATCTATTTCAAGTGGAACTGTTGCCGAAAATGTCCACACCTGCAAGTGTTCCACTGTCGACTTGGGTTGGTGTTTTGGTGAGAATTCCGATTGGCGACAGTTCTATAAACCGATGTAATTACTGCTTTATGGTACTGTCAACCAAATTTTTCGTCAAAACACAAACTGAGTACTCTCGTCGACGTGGAAATTTCGACTATAGTTCCACTTGTAATAGATGAAAAGGAAGAATAAAGCGTATTTTATTACTGAACATATTTTTTGCCTGTCCCAAAACACTAAAACTGCAGTTTGACACATTACATGGACATTGGTTACGTAACTTAACCTAACTGGCCGAAACTGTTCAAGCTATTAGGGGTATTTAATCCCTGAATGCAGAAATACGGGTAAAAGCTGATAAATATATAGATATACAGGGAGGTCCCGTTATACGAGCATTCGATATACGAGAATCCGATGATACGAGATGTGTAAATTAGGGTCTATTTTCAATATACGAGATTGAAAATCCAACGTTACGACATTCAAACTGGGGTGAGTAAAATTACAAAGTTATTTACTAAAGTAAATAAAAAGTTATTTACTAAAATTATAAAGTCATTTACTGACTATATGATTTTACCTAAGGTTGTACGATAATCAATCTGAAAATACGTATGATAATTCTGGTGGCTCAGTACGACAATGTGGCCTACAAAAATTCACAACCCTGGGCGAGAAGCCAGCAACGGAGGTAGTATGGCCAGCAACAACCTGCTCTCGCACTACCTAGATACTACTTTCCCTAATGACGGAAGCTACAAAGCTGATTGAAAGCTCCCTCGATAGGTCGTAAACGAGTAGGAAGGTTGTGACTGGCTAAGGCGCCATCCGTCACCAGCCAATGACGAACAGTTTTTAAAACTTCTCGACCAATAACAAGCCAGCGATACATATTTCCGGGGAAGAATGGCATGCCAGACTGCCTCTCCGCCTTCTGTCCCCGTCATCTAAAACTAATTCTCGTTTTATTTTGAATGTTTGCGTTTTAAGTAGTTTTAATGTATCAGATAGTAAGATATATAAATAAGGAGCCTGTGTTGCTAGTGTATTGGTGGTAGAAGGTGTGTATGTGTGTTAAAATGGTGAATATTTGTGATATGGGGCGGCTCCGCGGCAAGTATTTCTCCGTCACTCTCTGCCCCGCCAGCTCGGCCAGCAGCCACCTCATCATAACATCTTTAAATCACTCTTATTTAAGGTGACACACGGTGCTACATTGATTTAGATAATGACACGTGGATACAACATCTCACCATAATCACTAAGTTGTATAATAACGAGTGATAAGACGTTTAAGCCTGCCCAAACCTACCTTGGCGGAGGAGGCGGCGGCCTGCCCCGTCCGCCGCCTCTCTCAAAAATCGCCGTCATCCGCCTCACCTGTGCCTTCCTGAAGAAGACAGTCAGCTCCTACGCCTGTGATAGCACCATAGGATATCACCAGTGATCATAGGATTCCTCAAAGGGTCCTCGCTTTCTTACTAAATAATTACCAAGGAGATCTCCGCTGGCGGCAGACATCGGCTGCCGCCCGCACAACACAACACCCCGTTATCAGCTGTATAATATGTGCCTTCCTGAAGAAGTCAGGTCAGCTCCCACGCATGTGATAGCACCATAGGATATCACCAGGGATCATAGGATTCCTCAAGGGGTTCTCGCACCTCTACTAAATATTACCAAATTTTATGATAGCTTGAAAAACATGTCTTTTTTTTTTTTTTTTTTTTTTTTTTTTATAAATTGTTGGGGTCCTGGAACCAAACCTATATTTTACCATTAGTTATGTGTTTCGTTATACGAGATTTCGCTTTACTAGTATGCCAGGTGGAACCTAACTGCTCGTATCTTCGGGACCTCCCTGTAGTTATTGGGAACTTTAATATCAAGATCGAGAACTGGAACTGTCGTAGAAAATAGGAACGCTCGTTAACATGAAAAATTGGAACATTTGTAGACAGCAACGAGACTTTCAGCAGACTAGAGTTCCAGGCACCCACCTAATTACTACATTCACTCCTAGGGCCCCCATAGATGCTACAATTTTTCCATCAGTTTTCTTCCGAACACTTGCATGCAATGAAATCCATTGTGTGGATGAAGGGAAATTTTGGTTTCTAAGCATCTCACAAAATTTTGTATGACTTTTTTTTTCTTTTTTTCTTTAATAGTATACTATAGATTTTGATGTTCATTTTAACTATCTGATATATTTTTCGGCAAAATCACTGGTAAATATGCAGTTTCAGCCAATACTCCAGATCACCTTTTATTACTCTTTCCTCCCAGCCAACAGGCTTGGGGGACTGGTGGGGAACTGGGGTTTTTGGGTGGGGGAGGCAAATGCAACTGGTTTGTTCCCCCCCCAAATTGGTATAATTTCGTAATTGGGCACTACTGTTTTTACACACAATACTATTGTTTTCTGATGAGTTATGATGTTTTTTTTTTTTTTAATTTGGCTCTTGTTTTTTGGTGGAAATATATATTCGGTATTTTTTATACTGCATCAACTCCCTCCCTCTCCTATTTCAGAAACTAGTTATATCATCCAGAAGCTGTTGTATTAGGTTAAATCAGGTTATGTTAGGTTAGACGTGGGGTAAAAACAAACATTGATTTTCTCCTAAAATGAGGGCCAGATTAATTCAAAACACATCAAAACTATTCAGGAAAATAAAGTTTCTTCCTCAAAATCAGTGGTGCCCAATAACGAAGATTTGCCAAAAACGTAACCTAACCTAAACCTTACCAAACCAAATCTATTTGGTTTTAGGAAGAGATAGGCCTTGTAGTCAGTGTATGGAAGTGATGAATGTGGGGGTTTGCAGATAATTCCAGCTAATAATTAAAGATTTTCTAAATTGCCAGATTCAAGTGCAGCACATTTGGCTTGACTATTGTCATCTTTTCTGCCCACAGACTATGGGGTGACCATGGCCAGGCGTCACTGGAGGCGGGCCACGTGTGTCTTGTTAATGCCAGTGCCTCAGGGACTGAAACCCTGAAGTCATTGGTGTTGCCAGGCCTGGGAGCAATTACAATCATTGATGATGCTAAGGTTGCCCCTCAGGATGCTGGTAACAAGTAAGTGGGGAATTAGACTGATGTTTCTTAATTAAGGAGGAAACTATATGTACCTCTACATCAGCTGAGGCATTGTCATTGAGACTGGAGATATATCAAATAACAAAATGCAGTATACCACCATCCCACAATATGTAGAGAATGGATAGACGTAAAATACAGTTGTTGATGATATGATGAAGAAAGAAGAAGAAAGTGTCTACCTGGAGATAGGTGGTTGAGGATACCCTTTTTTTTTTTACCATTTGTGGAGGATCCTGACATTTTTAACAAGTGTATAAACACTTGCCGTGAAAAAAAAAATCAAATATAGTGTTATCAATAGTGGGTGACATTTTGTTTTAAGTTTTTGTAATTTTGTTTGCAGTTTCTTTGTGGACGTGGCCAGCATTGGGCGGCCGCGTGGTGAGGTGGCCCTCCGCCTGCTGCTGGAGCTGAACCCGGAGGTGCGTGGAACCTTTGTGGACCAGCCGCTGCAGGAGATACTAGACAACCAGCCAGACTTTTTCACGCCATTCACGTGTGTTATTGCAACTTGTCTGCCTGAAAGGTGAGATTTAACTTGATGGTGAGTGAAAGAATGTATTCTGATATTCAAATTTTTGCATTATGCTTTACTGTACTGTACTTAGAAATTATATCCTAGAAATACTTTTATTGTTGATCTTTCTAAGCTATTTATACAATGATATGTCTTTCAGCACACTTCTTGCACTGTCCAAAGTGTTATGGGAGGCCAAGATCCCCCTAGTGGTGGTTCGCAGCTATGGCATGATTGGCTACATCAGGGTGCAGGTGAGACAGGCGGCCATTCATTCTTTATTTCAACATTCTTGGATGTATTGGAGTTTGATGTAGAAATAGTGACTGTTTCTTTAGCATTAACTACAGTGTATTCAAGAGTTATGTAATGTTGAGGTGCAGGAATGTAACTGGCACGGATGTATTTTTGTGTCTTTTCTCTTCAATAAGATGACCACAACAAATGAAAGACTCCAGACATCCTTTTACCATTTCACTCAAGTTTTATCATTCCTTTTTATTTATTTCCAAAATCTAGTTGCAGCTGTACATTATAAACATTTTCATATATGCAATATTACTTTGTTATTGTTTAATATGGTAGTTCATAGACCACTGTATACCTGGACTGCGCACGGAATATCGGCCTGTCGCGCAAGGGCCCGAAGTCGGAGGGCCGCTCGGATTCATATATATATATACGGATCATATAGACTGATTTATCAGTATATATGATATACTGTAATCTTCGTAAATGTTTGTTCTATAATATTATCAAATAAAAAACAGTAAAACACGCTAAAGAAATGCCATTACGAGACTATGAAGAAATATGCATGAACTTAATATTCACTTCAACTCTTCGCCATTTAAAACTTTGCGAGTCAACTTTTATCATGAAGGGTATCAATAGAAGCGCAATTTTATTAGCTTTCCATTGCTATATTTCGTTATCTGATAAATGAATTAGAACCATGCATAAATTAGCGTTAACTAAATAAATAAAATCATCAAGCGGGTAATTTTCCCGATTGATGAGGTTATTTATTTAGGCAACGCTAATTTATAAATGGTACTAATTTATTTATCAGAAAATGAAATATATAAGTGAACAAATAACATCATCAATCGGGAAAATTACCCGATTGATGATTTTATTTATTTATTTAATGCTAATTTATGCATGGTTCTAATTAATTTAACAGATAACGAAATACATCAATGGAAAGCTAATAAAATTGCGCTTCTATTGATACCCTTCATAATAAAATTTGACTCGCAAAGTTTTAAATGGCGAAGAGTTAAGTGAATATTAAGTTCATGCATATTTCTTCATAGTCTCGTAATGGCATTTCTTTAGCGTGTTTTACTGTTTTTTATTTGATAATATTATAGAACAAACATTTACGAAGATTACAGTATACCATATATACTGATAAACCAGTCTATATGATAGTCCATAGACCACTATATCTCTTTGTCGGGCGCCCCGCGGGCCCCTATGCAGCCCCGCAATTCAAAACATTGTCGCGTGAACAGTCCAGGTATACAGTGGTCTATGGGTAGTTATATGTCAGAAATGAGAGAGAGAGAACATATTGAGACTATTTTATAAATTTATAGAGTATAAAGTAGCACAAAGCCTAATTATATATACACGACGCTGTTAATTAAGTCCAGTAGCTTTAGGAAGTTGTGCTTTCATATAGTGGAATGTTGTTTCTAATGATGTAAAGCTCCATTCACTATCCCAGACCCGCCAGGGTGGCGCGGTTGGTAGAATCACGGACTGGTGTTGCAGAGTCACTGCGCCATTCGGTCAGCGGTTCGAGTCCACCAAATTCGTCCTGGTGTGGTGGCGCTTTGTACAGTCAATAACCTTGTAGTTGGTACTTGCAAAGTGTCTAGATAGGATCAAAGTATTTTATATCTTATCACTATCCCAGGAATTGGTAGGAAAACTTTACCTTTGTATTGAGAATGAGCGCTGTTGATGGTGAAGGTATGTCAGGCAGCCTCAGTGAATCCTTCCTTCAGATAAGAACATCAGGAAGCTACAAGAGGCCATGAGATCAAGACTGTCCATGTACTTCTCCATCCACCTTTCATCCCCATCCATGAAATTGTCTAACCTCCTTTTAAAGCTCCCTATTCCATCATTCTAGTCATTTACCACCCTATTTGTGAACCAGTTTCTCCCTATTTCTTTTTTAAATTGTAAGTTTTTCCAGTTTGAATCCGTTACTATTTGTTCTTCCCTGATTACTAGCCGCAAGAACTTTTCCTACATCGCCTTTATTGTATCCCTTTAAGATGGAGGAGCACACAGTCATTGAGAGCCACCCAGACAATGAGATTCCAGACTTGCGACTGGACCGGCCGTTCCCTGCGCTGGAGAAGTACATGGACAGTCTTGATCTGGACGCCATGGACGACAAGGAACACTCACACGTGCCCTATGTGGTCTTGCTGTACAAGTACCTTCAAAAGTGGAACCAGGAACATGGAGTGCCGCCTAAGAATTACAAAGAAAAGAAATTATTCATCAAGCTTCTTAAAACTGGTATGTTGTTTGAGAACAAAAAAATATTGTAAAAATGAGAAGTCAAGAATATTTCATGTTTTCAGTACTTTTATTTTTAACATGCCCAACAAAATCCTTATTCTTGAATTGCTTAAAGCACTTTGGTGTTTGGTGATGAATAAGATGTTTTCATGCTTCTTTGTATTGCTGATGTTGACAAAGAAGTGCTTAATGAATATCTAAAGCTCAGTTTGTGGTTTTGACCTAAACTTATTTTTCCTTTAGGAATGAGAGAAAAGGAAAATGGTGAAGGTGAGGAGAATTTTGGTGAGGCGGTGAAGGCGGTGAACACGTCCCTGCTGCCCACCGGCATCCCCAGCGGCGTGCAGGCGCTGCTGGCCGAGGCGGCCGGCATCACGCCCAGCCCCACCACCCGGCCCTTCTGGATCATGGCCCGGGCACTGCATGAGTTTGTGGCCTCTGAAGGCCATGGAGTGCTGCCTGTCAGGGGCACCATTCCTGATATGACGGCTGACTCAGAAAAATATATAAAAATTCAAAATTTGTAAGTACTTTATGAAAGTCCAGCATTGCTGTTACATCTCATTATTATTGCAACTTATCATGGTTAAAACTTTCTACACAGAGAAAATGCTTGATGTATTCATAGTCACTTGATTGTTGAGGGAAGTTGACCTATGCCCATACCTCCAAGTCTGTCATCACTAAAGTTCCAATTGATTGAATATTGTGACACTTTGGAATCTTTGCTAATATTGCAAAGCACGAAACTTGCTGGACATCAAACTCAAATACCCACTGTAATTGACTATGATCTTTTTTGGTTGTTATTGTTTGCTGTCCAGTTGTTTTTGATTGAGTTTCTGCATCAGAGCATGTTACATATGCCCTGTAAGAATGGATGATAGGGTGAATGTTGTTATATTTTCATGCAGCAATGATTGCAACATAATGTTGATGATATCTGCTGTGAGACAGATACCGGGAACAGGCGGCACAGGACGCTGACTGGGTGCTGCGGAGGGTGCAGGAACACAGTCAGCAGCTGGGCCCGCGGAAAGCCATACCCTCCCTGGAGAATAACGTGAAGACCTTCTGTAAGAATTCCCATGCGCTGCGAGTTGTTAAAGGGAAACCCATCGTAGAGGAGTACAAAGGCAGCATCAACCTCAGCGAAATAGGTATTGTGAACTGAACATTAACTGTGCTGTAATGTACTAAGAGATGCGATGACTTATGTACTCGTGTTAGGCTGGTGACAAATATAAAACAGTGTTAAAAGTTAATGTATAGTAATGATTTTAGTGACAGAAGGAAATATAATAATTTTAGCAACAAAGACAACACTACCAATTTCATATCATGTATTTTTGTTCCCCTTCCTTCTATGACAAGTGATGTTTAGTCTCATTACTTGTTTCTAATATTTAGAGTTATGTATGCATGAGTGTTACATAGGGTAAGTTGATTATCCATATATTAATCTTTTAACATGTTGATTGACCGTTACAATATTATGGCATTATAGGTGCTCATCTGGAGAACCCGGAGAGTGAGCTGGTGTGGTACGTGATGCTGAGGGCGGTGGACCAGTTCCACTCTGAGTTCCGTGCATATCCCGGCTACTTCCAAGACCAGGTGGAGACTGATATTGTGAGGCTAAAGGTCAGTGAGTTAATGGGTAGTAATGAGGGTGAGTGAGGGAGGTAGTAGTTAGTAATTTGGAGAGTATTTGGAGTATTTGTGATTATATATTTGGGAGTATTTGTGATTATATATTTGGGAGTATTTGTAATTATATATTTGGGAGTTTTTGTGATTATATATTTGGGATTATTTGGGATCAGAGTGGAATTTGGAAGTTTTTGTAATTATATATTTGGGAGTATTTGTGATTATATATTTGGGAGTATTTGTAATTATATATTATACATTTTATATTGTGTGAGTGTTTGGATGCTAATATGTCTATTGATATAAAAGTTTAGTAGCTTTGAAATGAAAATAAATGTTGAATGTATGTTGATCTACAGCCAAATATCCCCGGTAGCTAAGTGTTGTGAATGATTATGAAAAATGAAGGTCAGAAATCCACTAGAATTGTATAGTTTCTGTATAACGCACAAAAATCTATCTTGCTATAATCTAAAGTACATGAGGAAGGTTGTCACTTTATTGCTAAAAAAAACAGGGTCAAGAAATCAGTGTATAGAGCATAGAAAGAGTAAAAGAATCTTAGGCAAACAAACTGAGTGACTCAAATGCTGCACTGTTCTTTAGGGTGACTGAATATCTCTTGTATGTAGAAGGGACACACTAGGCGAGCCATGCGTTCCAGATTATTACAGGAATATGATGTGGATGATCTGAGTGTCAGGAATACTTTGGAAGGAGTGCTTGTGTATGGTGAAAGAAGGGGTTTGAATAGGAGACATACACTTGTTGTTCAGTTGTATGAGATTGTATTTATAATTTTACCCAATTTTTTTTTTCCTCTCTCCTCTCTCTCTTCTCTCTCTCTCTCTCCTCTCTCTCTCTCTCTCTCTCTCTCTCTCTCTCTCTCTCTCTCTCTCTTCTCTCTCTCTCTCTCTCCCCTCTCTCTCTCTCTCTCTCTCTCTCTCTCTCTCTCTCTCTCTCTCTCCTCTCTCTCTCTCTCTCTCTCTCTCTCTCTCTCTCTCTCTCTCCTCTCTCTCTCTCTCTCTCTCTCTCTCTCTCTCTCTCTCCTCTCTCTCTCTTCTCTCTCTCTCTCTCTCTCTCTCTCTCTCTTCTCTCTCTCTCTCTCTCCTCTCTCTCTCTCTCTCCTCTCTCTCTCTCCTCTCTCTCTCTCTCTCTCCCCCCCCCCCCCCCTTCTCCCCCAGGTGTGTGTTAATAGATTACTCTCTGATTGGGGATGCGGACCCATTGTGAAGGACGACTTTATCCACGAGATGTGTCGCTACGGGGCGTCGGAAGTGCACTCGGTGGCCGCCTACATCGGAGGGTGTGCCGCCCAGGAGGTCATCAAGCTAATCACCGCCCAGTATGTTCCCATTAATAATACTAACATCTATAATGCCATAACAGCCACTTCAGGAACCTTTATGTTATGATTATTATGTTCGTGTGTTTATTAATTTATTGACCGTTTTGGATAATCTTAAATATGCCGACACTATATATTCGCATGAAGCCTTTTTTGCTACTTATACGTTATTCAACAGTTTTTCAAGTATCCGGATTCGCACTTTAAAAATATTTGAGTGAAAATGCAGGAGCAAATACAAGAAATATGCATATTATTACATTGAATATGCATACCAGTTCAGAAATAAATCGGTTAATCCTTTTTCCCCCCATTTGGCAACCTACGTGAGCAGTGTAACATGTCTCCAAAGTGTTCCAGGGACTGACCACTGCCTCAGGACTCAGTGATGTTACAGCCTCAGTCATAACCATAGCAGTGGTTATTGAATCATACAGATATTATTATCATATATATATATTATCATTCAGAGATATTGAACGGCAGGCAGCTTGGCATTGGCCTGAGTGGCTTCAGTACATGGTTCATAAATTCTCCCGTTAATGTATTTGTTGTGGATTTTTTAATAATATAAAAAACATTACACCATCACAGGTATTTTATCTGTATCTGCCTATGCATCTATTGACCTAGCCTTCCTTTTTCCCCTATTTTTTTATTTGTGCTATACAGTATCTGCACCTATGTATCTATTTATAAGTCTATCCATCTATTTATCTTCCACTCTATATGAGGCACTGAAAGATTACTTAGTTAGTATAAGAATAAAACCACCTATTTATATTTCTGTAACTTTTGAACCTAGATGGCAAGAAGCTTTCTGTATTATTGTTGAGGAAAAAAAATGTCTAATTTATCTTGCTAATTTGTTTCACCTGGAATAGGTAGGAGCCGTAAGTGCGGGAGTTGTGACATCATGACTTGACTGGAGTGAAGGTCCAACGCTCCTGCTCTTCTTATATGTGTGTGTGTGTGTTCTTACCTGATTGAATTTTCACAGGATTGGGTCTGGCTCGTGGGGTCCCGTGTTCCTTATAGTCTTTTTTTACGAGGTGAAAAATCCTGACCGACCCCTTGCTGCTTACTGACTGATATTTGATGCCAGGAGAAGGGAATAGTACGGTTCTTCTAAATTTCAGCTCTTATTTTATCATAGTTAACCATATTATCAGGTAAACATAGGCATAATTTTAAGCATGAGACCTTATAATAATGAAATTTGTGCCTCGTAAAAAAAAAAATAGACTATAGTCATTTTATCATATTTATCCTTAAAAGTGTGAATACTCTTTGCAAAACCTTCATCAGCTGGTAGTTTAATCCATTTGGCTTGAGTAATGAAGTCTTCTCTATCAATGTCCCTTTACCTTTAGCTCATTTATATAGCATTATCATGTCCTCTCTCTCTTCTTTGCTCCAGTGAGGGTAACAACATGAGAATTACTCCAAAATCACATGGTCACTTTTTCCTCGGTGCCATTTTCATGTCATGTAAAAACTAGATCTGTTATTGAAGGAGTATTGCCTTCTCTCATTCCTGTACTGTCCCTTTACTTATCTATCCCTTATACTTATCCCTTACTATCCCTTATACTTATATACTAATGCAAGAAGTACTCAAGGGAGAGACTCAACAGCTTCTCGTTTCAGGTGTCAGACTTACTTTTGGATTCTTGACTGTTTCATTAACTTACTTTCTGTTACACAAAAAATACAACAAGGGGGCTGCTTCATCTGAATTATATGCCTTAATTCTAGCCCCTTGTACAAAAGACCATCTACAGTATATGTATATTGAGCAAAGTATTTTTTCTTAATGATTTTAGAGGTTTGCATCTGTCCCCACTGGCATCAGTGAGACACATTTGTCCTGCATTCTACATTATCCACCCTTTCCTACGCATAGACCCACATCTTTGTAAAAAAATGCCTTCTCTTCTCTATTAATTTCAGATTTAAAGTTTTCAGTATTGTCTTGCTTTACCCTGCCATACAGCTACATACTTGTTACCTATTTTCATTAATGTCCTTTTTCGCATTCAAAACTCCTACACACTGTATTCTATGATTCTGGTGTGTACTATAGCTTCATGAAGAGACCGTGACCCAAGCATTACCCACATACATGAAGCCACTGTGTCTGAGCATTTCTCACTTTTTAGTTTCTTGAACCTAAAGTAACATTATATCTACATCTCATCTAACATTATCTCTTAACATTATATATAACATTATATATAGCATTATATATGTCTCAGGCATATATCCTTTATGGCATACTTAAGAGTAGGTAATGCTGAATGAATACCCAGTGAAATGCATAGGTTTATTAATTGATTTATTTTTGTGTATTTCTATATATATGGAAAGTTAGTCTGATTTCCACCATACACATATTATTCATAAGTGATATTCCGGAATGATTTTGCTTGGTATGTGTGCCATGTTTGAAGATGAGCTTTTGTGCCAGACACCCGGCCACGTCAAGGTGCCGGGTTCATGGTAACTAAGGCAACAAATCCTTTAATAAGATTAAGGACGAGGGCGAGAGAACCGTGGCAATAAACACGGGGCAACAGAGTAGTGGCTCTCCATACACTTGGAGAATTCACAAATTTACCTGCAACAAAAAGTTTACTTTCATAACAAGTTTGAAATGCTTTGAAGATTTTTTTTTGGTGTAAAAGCATGCAAGAATTAAGTATAATTATAGTTTTCATTTTTCTTTTTTGGGCGAAACATTGGTTTGGGATATTTTCGAAACCTAAAACAAAGTATGATGAGGTCAATAGGGAAATTGTCTTAAAATAATGCAGTTTTGATATAAGCAATTTTTTTGTAATATCTTGCTAGTAACGTTTTCATGATGGTAGTGATAATAGTGACTTAGAAGCTATGCAGGTATTCAGAGCTCTTCAAGGCTGATAGGTATTGGGGGTTATTCATTATCATGTCTCAGACGGTGCCAAACTTAAGAGTAACAAGAGTTCAAACCTCACATTGTTTATCAAAATAAGCTTACCAGAATTATCAAGGAAACTTTGAAAGTCACTCTTGCAGAACAGGGCAAGTTAATACCTAGAATGGTCAATCAGAAAATGCAGGAATGCCCTCAGAAAGTGGACAGTCACATATCAAAAGGATAATATTATATCAGTAGGAGTATGCTATATATGCTAAGGTTATATCATGCTGCATTAGTGTGGTGGTGGTGGTGGTTGCATTGACTCCACAGGCAGCTTCTTGATCAGCCTAGGGGACGCATCCAAAGATTGGCCGACACTCTCCATTCACCTCCCCCTCGCAGGGAGGACATTCCACGGGAACACAGGCTATAGGGCAAAGAGCTGTTAGGTCATTGCATGTTTTGGTATTATGACCATATATAATTTTATTTATTAAGTGGTTTTCATACAACCCTCCATCTGTGCAGAGTTGAATGCCCCCAAAACTTGCTTAGATTAATACTGTATTGATTTAGGCACATTTCCCTGTACATGACACTTATTGTGATAATTTTGTACACCATAACCCCAGATTCCTTCAGCTTGAGGCCTCGTAATTGTAATTTTGATTATCAGCTCCTTACCGTTACAAAATCACCCCCATTCCTCCCTCCCTCCCTCCCTCCCTTTAAAATATCCTGGATCCATTACCCTGTGGTTCTTATTTGGGCCTTTTGGTCTGATATTTTTTGAGGTATAACTTCTGCCTTCCTCGAGTTTTGGATTAGAAAATGCATGGACAGTCGGTGAAATTTCATTCAGTAATTTTCCTTATGATAATTTTACTACATAGGTACGACACCTTTTCACTCAAATTAAAACAACTGAACTTAAAATTAAAACAAGTGAATCTCAAATTAAAACAACTGAAGTTTAGATTAAACAACTGAAGTTTAGATTAAACAACTGAAGTTTAGATTAAAACAACTGAAGTTTGAATTAAAACAACTGAAGTATAAATTAAAACAACTGAAGTTTGAATTAAAACAACTGAAGTATAAATTAAAACAACTGAAGTTTGAATTAAAACAACTGAAGTATAAATTAAAACAACTGAAGTTTGAATTAAAACAACTGAAGTATAAATTAAAACAACTGAAGTTTGAATTAAAACAACTGAAGTATAAATTAAAACAACTGAAGTTTGAATTAAAACAACTGAAGTATAAATTAAAACAACTGAAGTTTGAATTAAAACTGAAGTATAAATTAAAACAACTGAAGTTTGAATTAAAACAACTGAAGTTTGAATTAAAACAACTGAAGTATAAATTAAAACGACTGAAGTATAAATTAAAACAACTGAAGTTTGAATTAAAACAACTGAAGTTTAGATTAAAACAACTGAAGTTTGAATTAAAACAACTGAAGTTTGAATTAAAACAACTGAAGTATAAATTAAAACAACTGAAGTATAAATTAAAACAACTGAAGTTTGAATTAAAACAACTGAAGTATAAATTAAAACAACTGAAGTATAAATTAAAACTGAAGTATAAATTAAAACAACTGAAGTTTGAATTAAAACAACAAGTTTAGATTAAAACAACTGAAGTTTGAATTAAAACAACTGAAGTATAAATTAAAACAACTGAAGTTTGAATTAAAACAACTGAAGTTTGAATTAAACAACTGAAGTATAAATTAAAACAACTGAAGTTTGAATTAAAACAACTGAAGTATAAATTAAAACAACTGAAGTTTGAATTAAAACAACTGAAGTATAAATTAAAACAACTGAAGTTTGAATTAAAACAACTGAAGTATAAATTAAAACAACTGAAGTTTGAATTAAAACAACTGAAGTTTAGATTAAAACAACTGAAGTTTGAATTAAAACAACTGAAGTTTGAATTAAAACAACTGAAGTATAAATTAAAACAACTGAAGTATAAATTAAAACAACTGAAGTTTGAATTAAAACAACTGAAGTTTAGATTAAAACAACTGAAGTTTGAATTAAAACAACTGAAGTATAAATTAAAACAACTGAAGTATAAATTAAAACAACTGAAGTTTGAATTAAAACAACTGAAGTTTGAATTAAAACAACTGAAGTTTAGATTAAAACAACTGAAGTATAAATTAAAACAACTGAAGTTTAGATTAAAACAACTGAAGTTTGAATTAAAACAACTGAAGTATAAATTAAAACAACTGAAGTATAAATTAAAACAACTGAAGTATAAATTAAAACAACTGAAGTTTGAATTAAAACAACTGAAGTTTAGATTAAAACAACTGAAGTTTGAATTAAAACAACTGAAGTTTGAATTAAAACAACTGAAGTTTAGATTAAAACAACTGAAGTTTGAATTAAAACAACTGAAGTTTAGATTAAAACAACTGAAGTTTGAATTAAAACAACTGAAGTTTGAATTAAAACAACTGAAGTATAAATTAAAACAACTGAAGTTTGAATTAAAACAACTGAAGTATAAATTAAAACAACTGAAGTTTAAATTAAAACAACTGAAGTTTGAATTAAAACAACTGAAGTATAAATTAAAACAACTGATGTTTAAATTAAAACAACTGAAGTTTAAATTAAAACAACTGATGTTTAAATTAAAACAACTGAAGTTTAAATTAAAACAACTGAAGTTTATATTAAAACAACTGAAGTTTATATTAAAACAACTAATGTTTAAATTAAAACAACTGAAATTTAAATTAAAATAACTTCAAATTAAAATAACTGAACTTCAGTTTAAAATAATTGAATTTCAAATAAATAAAAAAAATAGTAATATTTTGAAATTAATTTGTTTTATTTTGAAGTTCTGTTGTTCTAATTTGAGAGTGAAAAGGTGTATTATGAAAACCCCCAGAAAAGTAACATATTTCTTCCTGCAAACTTTTTCTTATCTTTACCAGAGTGCTGCCAGAGAGGGAAATTTTTTTTATGAAAGGAAATACCATTCTTTAAAATATTTTTACACAGCATACTACATAGATAAAGCAACACAGGATGAAGTAACGTATAGCTATTCCGTGTATGTTAGTACATAATACTGTAGTTAGTTTAATTCATCCTGTGTTACTTTATCTATGTAGTATGCTGTGTAAAAATATTTAAAATATTGGTATATCTTTTCATAAATATTTTTTTCCCTCTCTTCCCTTTGCTGGCAGCACTCTGGTAAAGATACCTTTGAAAAAACATTTGATATAATATGAAAATGGGAAGTAAAGTTGAAGGGGATTCTAAACTGTATACTTGAAAGAATACTACCTATAGCAAATAAATGTTTAAGTTCACTAAGATAGGATATACATGAAGTAGCTTATCTTGATAGAGAGTGATAGATAATTTGAATCAACTCATTTATTTACTGTTTTATTGTATAGTTCATTTATCTATTTACTTATTTATTTCTTTATTTCCCTATAGACCTATTGTCACTTTGATTTATTTTCTTATGTAACTTTTTTTTATCTTTGTTTTTATTTATCTATAAGCTCTACTTATTCCTCATTATTATATGTTTCATTAAATAATTAATTGATATGATTCTCTGGTGATACATAATCCTGGAACACTATAATCGTCTTTTTTTTTCACTTTTACGAGCTAATACGTGTGTGTGTGTGTGTGTGTGTGTGCAGGATCAACAGACTATCTATTAGTCTATTAATCCTGTAGTCTATTAATCCTGTGTGTGTGTGTGCGCGCGTGTGTGACGTGTGCGTGTGTATATGTGCGCGCGTGTGTGTGTGTGTGTATGTTTGTGCGTGTGTGTGTGTGTGCGCGCATGTGTGACGTGTGCGTGTGTATATGTGCGCGCGTGTGTGTATATGTTTGTGCGTGTGTGTGTGTGCGCGCGCATGTGTGACGTGTGCGTGTGTATATGTGCGCGTGTGTGTATTCATCTAGTTGTATTTTACAGGGCCAGAGCAACATTTTGATCATTCATCCTTAGTGCTTAGTTTTGGCCGAAGCCACCACCCCGGAGAGCAGGTCACAAACCCCGGCTAACACTCGATACCCATTCACTGCTGGGTGGACAGGGGCTCGGGTTTTAAGGAAAACTCATCTTTTTCCTCTCCGCCCGGGGAGCGTGTTTTCTTCGTGTGTGTGTCTGTGTGTGTGTGTGTGTATGGAAGGAGATGAGTCATCATGTCACCGTCCAACCAAGAAGGCTTTGGTTTTCTTCAGTTTTTTTATTTCAGTTTTTTTATTTATTTTTTAGTTCTACATGATTCTATTTTTTACTTTATTACGCACATTTTATCTCCCGCGGTGTCAAAAACAACAACGGATAACAACTTGAGATAATGCAAATGTAGCGTTCTATGCGTGCGTCACCTACAATGCAGTTAAGTGAATTTATTACACACCCGTGAATCTACATCAGGAAACGAAAAATTACCTGATGCGTATATCCCTTACCGTCTCTTTCCTCCCCTCTCAACACCCGACCTAACATGAATTGTGCCACATGGTCCACACTATACCTCACACATGGATTTTAGAATCACTACAGATTTGTATGAGCCACTGAAGACAGGTACATACTATATATTACTGTGTATGACTCTTCAGTGGCACATACAAATCTGTAGTGATGCTAAAATTCGTAATATATGGAGCCTGGCGAAATTAGTGCAGTGGAGACTATAGTGTTATTGACGGTAGAACGAATCGCTCAAACATTGAAAGGCATACAAATATTTTGTGTCAAATCGAATCACGTCAGGAATGCAAAAACGGGGGAAAAAGTAAGTGCAATATTTTGTATAGGCATCGCTATGGGCAACAGGGACTATAGTGGGACTCACCGATGCAGTGAAGGTCAGGCTTCTCATATGCAGGAGGGTCAAAGATCAGGTCATTGCCCTCGTCCTCCTCGGTGGCTGTGGCAGGTCCCAGCAACACCACCATCACCACCAGTAATCCAAGGTATAGGTGACGAGCCATGATTTTCAGTGTAAAAGCTCTCCTTTACTATGTTCTGCAAGTTGGAGAGACAGACATGACGAGAGAGGATTTTCAGTGTAATAACTCTCCTTTGTTAACCCCTTGAGGCCCCGAACGTAATTGCCATTGTACTGTAGGTATACCATAAGACGATTTTTAGTGAATATAAGCAATATTATATAGATATGACCTATTTAGTATCCTTGTCGACTAACTAATTTGGTATATTAAGTTACTTTTCGTAGTTTTATGGCTAACAACAGACAATATTTTATAGTAAAGGAAGGATTTGGGCGTGAAGGGGTTAATGTTCTGTAAGTAGGGAATACGCGTAAACTGTGAGTGTCGATAATACTTGTGATGATTAGAGTTAACGACACGGTAGCAAAGGCGTCCGCTGTGACACAT
>JACEEZ010020466.1:50539-105539 GCA_016584305.1 Chionoecetes opilio | reverse complement strand
AAAGTGAGATTTCTGCTTCATACAGGATATACATAATAGAACTACCGAAGGCAAAAATCAGAACATATTAGTATTTGAAAAGCTAACGCAAGAGGAAATTGAAACCAGAAAAGACTTGATAAAGAAAATGTGGAATACCAGGAAGCGACAACAACAACAGATGCAACAACAACAACAGCAACAACAACAACAGATGCAACAACAACAACAACAGATGCAACAACAACAGATGCAACAACAACAACAACAGATGCAACAACAACAACAACAGATGCAACAACAACAACAGATGCAACAACAACAGATGCAACAACAACAACAGCAACAACAACAACAACAGATGCAACAACAACAACAGATGCAACAACAACAACAGCAACAACAACAACAACAACAACAACAACAACAACAGATGCAACAACAACAACAGAGGCAACAACAACAGATGCAACAACAACAACAACAGATGCAACAACAACAACAGCAACAACAACAACAACAGATGCAACAACAACAACAGAGGCAACAACAACAGATGCAACAACAACAACAGATGCAACAACAACAACAGATGCAACAACAACAACAGCAACAACAACAACAACAGATGCAACAACAACAACAACAGATGCAACAACAACAACAGATGCAACAACAACAACAGCAACAACAACAACAACATATGCAACAACAACAACAGCAACAACAACAACAACAACAACAACAACAACAACAGATGCAACAACAACAACAGAGGCAACAACAACAGATGCAACAACAACAACAGATGCAACAACAACAACAGCAACAACAACAACAACACAACAGCAACAACAACAACAACAGATGCAACAACAACAACAGATGCAACAACAACAGATGCAACAACAACAACAGATGCAACAACAACAACAGATGCAACAACAACAACAGCAACAACAACAACAACAGATGCAACAACAACAACAGATGCAACAACAACAACAGATGCAACAACAACAGACTCAACAACTTCAACACTATATAGCAACCGATACAACAGATGGAACGAATTCAACAAAAATATATAAACATCAATCATTGAGAAAAATAAATCGAAAAAATCCAAATCCGAAAATGAGAAAAACAAAAGAAAAACAAACCATAGAACAACAAAACCAACAACGGGTAACAAAGACAGTGAGAGCCTTTGATATATTATTTCATCTATATATGCATACTGTTTGCACACACCACGTCCTGTGCTGATACATTGATTGCATTCATTTACTTATTGCTGTACTTGGCAAACCGCACTTTCATCATTTCTATCATTTGCATCTTTCAATTTTCTTCCTCTTAGCTTTGAATCCCTTTGCTTAGATCAGTCTTTTACATCCATTTCTTATTGTCTCTGTCACACCTTTGTACACCATAATCATGTCACGTCTTTTTCTTCTTTCCTCCAGCTTGCATGATATTAGCTTCTCTAAATCTTTCCTTGTGAGACCTAGTATCTTAAACATTGCTTCTCTTTCTACTTTCTCTTGTTTCACATTATCTGGATATGTGGGCTTCATTATATTACTTAAAATTCTAGTACAGGCCTTATGACTGTGTGTGTGTGTGTGTGTGGGTGTGGGTGTGGGTGTGGGTGTGTGTGCGTATGTGTGGAACTACTTATTCTGTTTAGTACTCTGTAATGAACGCAGTGGGGAGAAAAAAAATAGGAACAAGTGTAAGTTAAACGAGTATAACGTTCTCTCTCTCTCTCTCTCTCTCTCTCTCTCTCTCTCTCTCTCTCTCTCTCTCTCTCTCTCTCTCTCTCTCTCTCTCTCTCTCTCTCTCTCTCTCTCTCTCTCTCTCAAAAGTAACGTCTGACTCCCTCACATTATAATAACATCACAAAACAAGACGAAAAATCCCATCCAAATACCCCCAAAATACGAAAAATAGATATAGGAAACAAAAGTTAATAGGTAAATATATAAAGAAAAATTGAAACAGCTATTTACGTCGAAAAAAAAGAAAAATAAACAGAATCAAAGCTTAAATAAGAACAATAGTAGGAGGAAGTGGAGGAAGAAGACAATATGGATCGTGAGGAGCAACGACAGACTCAGTGAGGCTTCAAGCAGGTTTATGAAGCCCCACCGCGCACCCTGTCTGTGAAACCCTAATTACTGGGTACTATTAGATGAGCGTCCGGGCGGCGGGTCTTGTTCAACAGTGAAGAGAGGAAGATATCACGCCAGGAGGGAAGGAAGGAAAGGAGGGTGGCAGAGGAGAGGAGAGGGAGGAGGGAGAGTATAGTGAAGGAAGGAAGGAGAGGAAAGGAAATAATAGGATGATTGAGATTGTGTACGATGAAGGAGTTAGAGGAGAAACATGTGAAGAGGAAGAGGAAAAGTATGGCGAGGAAAAGGTGTACAGGATGGGTTAAGAAAGCAAGGTTCTGGGGGCGCCGAGGAGTGTGTAAAGAAAGCTGGGTTTGTCGGTGAAGTCAAATATGGGAATGTTTGAGGCAAGTGTCGTGGCATCAGTACGGTGTGATTATTGAGAGGGATGGGATCTGAATGCAAATTGATAGATGTGGTGGAAATAAAGTATCAGCGAGCCATTATAGGTATGAGATGGCTTGATGGAGTGCTTAGCAATAGGGTAAGACAGAGTGTGGGGATTGGCATGACTTGCTAATCGCAGACATGCCAGACTCGGGTTAAGCCACGGCCTTCTTAACATATAAGAAGGCCGTGGTTAAGCCCCCTTCACACATTCCATAATCGAACCACGATAGCGCCAACAATGCAATGAGTAGCGCCATCATGGTCCTGATTATGGGTTCATCGTGCCCGATTGTGACGCTCGTGACGCACTCGGCCGAGGCCACGAAAAGTTAATGCATGCACTTAAAAATCGGGAATAGAAGCTCACTGATTTTTGTACCCAACGCATCGCTATCGTAAGTATATATCGTGAAGCTATCGTTATCTATGTAGCAGCTTCGTGACACTATCGTGATCGTCGTATGTCTATCGTGACAAGGTGTCATGAGTAAAACCGTTACAGTGTGTCACGATAGCCCTAATAATATGCATAATGCGTCACGATAAACGCAACATGAGTCACGATAGAGCTAATAATATGTCACGATTGTCCTAGGAAGGCGTCACGATAACCCTAAGGATATGGAGATTGCTTTATGATAGAGCTAAATATGGGTCACGATAGACCAACGAATGCCTGGTGAGGTATTAATGTTGGTATAGCTCTTGACGCTATCGTGATACGTTCGTGGCACCGTCGTGGCGCTATCGGGGTTATCGTAGCTTTACCGTGACGACAAAAGGATCGTTAATTTTCCATTCGTGACGTAGTCTTACAGCTATCATGACTCCATCGTGACAAGCTTACGACCGTCATGACACATACTTATAGTATAGACATCGTGACATTGTTGTGAGGCTATCGTGGTCAAATGTAACGATAGCGCAAATAATTAAATTAGTAGCGCTATCGTGGTTTGATTATGGAATGTGTGAAGGGAGCTTTAGCGAGGGTGGTTTGGTCGTTCTAGAGTAGAACGTGTACCAATCATGTATACAGTTAAAGGGAGGGTAAGAAAGGAAGGAAAAGATGGCGTTATCGAAGCCTTGAGTCGCAGCACCCAAGAGCGGATAGTTGTGTTGAAGAAAAAAAACCAGACGATGTTTGTGAAAATGTATATCGATCGTATTTGGAATTCCAAACACGATCGGTACATTTTTACAAACATCGTGCTTTTTTTTATCAATAGAAATAATAATCTACACACGCTCTCCGCTAGCTTACACAAAAAAATCTTACCGCATTTTGTATTCATAAACTTATAATACTGTATATATATATATATATATATATATATATATATATATATATATATATATATATATATATATATATATATATATATATATATATATATATATATCGATAGATATAGATATATACACGCATATAATGAGAGGGTGACGAAGGTCTTGTCAGCATGATAAGGGGTGATAAACATCTTGTTGCAGAACACACACACACGCACACACATACATACATACTGCACATACGTATGTATAATATGCACTTGTTAATGTATGTATGAAATGAAATATGAAAAAATTATCAAGATCTGATAGTGGTCTGAGCGGCGGGGCAGGACAGTGTTGCGCTGGGCTTGACGTGGCCCTATAGCTATAAGTGTTGTTTTGTTTCCGAGAAAACTGTGGTGAAACTTGCTCAAACGTAGTGTGGCAGCTGGCGTACATGTACAGTGTGAATCAGGGCAGACGCGCTGTGTGTAAACATCCACTGAGAGGCGGAGAATAACCATCACACCGTCCTGAAGGGTAAGCCGTTGGGGTGTTGAGCTGCGTCTTGAAGTATATATATATAGATATTCATTATATTGGAAGGTGTTTGCTCGTCGCCTCACACTCCCTATAGTAGGAAACAACGCGCCATTCCTCAACCCAGAATATTACTTCCCAATTGAAATTCCTTAGAGATAAGTCTGACGTAGAATACTGACGTAGTATCTTATCCCTTTAAACCTGCTTGTAAAGTTGCTCAAGACATTTTCACACAAGGCCCTTTATCGCATTGTGAGCGTGGTTATCAGCGATGATGAAATCAGCTGCACTGCCTAAGGGAACTTTCTTATCAGAGAGTCCATCGTCTTATCAATCAATAAAGAACACTCCCTTGACAGCTGCGTGCGTGCTTACATATACTTCCTTCCTTCTGCAACAGTAAACAGGTACGTCGACTTGATTGTTAGTCAAAGGAAATATTAGGAAATTAAGGCATTCAGTGGTGGTTGTATCTATAGCATCGGGGACAGGAGGACAGGAGGAAAGAAGGAGTGGCTGTAGGAGAAAACAATAGTAGGAAAGAACGAGACAAATGACAACGATATGACATACATAGCTTCTTATAGACCACAATGAGACTGTTTTGCATTGATGAGAGACAAGGAAGTTATTCAGGCATACAAATAATGGTACGGTGTTTCATGGTGTAAAATACGCATGCAGACATAGTTTCTTTAAAGGTATAGTAATAAGAATAGTAAAATAATGGATGGATGTGATAAAAGTTGCGTTTAAAACCTTTAGATTACCTGCTATGATGTGGTAACGTTAATATTGCGTCCTCGTAAACTTACTTTGAGCAGGGTAACTGTTGCCTGTTGCATAGAGGCAGGAGAGTTAAGGAGAGTCTATGAAGGCAACGAGCGCGGGGTTTTTACACACTGCTGGATGTTAAGTGGAAGTGTTAGTGTTACGAGGAAAGGTGGGAATCCCGCCAGACTGTATAGGGATGTTATTGTAGCATACCTCCATTGTACGTGTACAATGTACGTACGTGTACGTGTACCTAGAAGCAGACGCAAAGGGTAGGGTGTGTTAATGCAGAATTAAGTGATATTTAGAGAAGATTGAAGTGGCGGTCAGGTTATTGTTGTCATTATTTTCATCATTATTATTATCATTTTTATTATTAGTGCCTTGAAACTATGATGATCTATATTTGATATCTAGATATGATCTGATCTGTTCTCGAAAGCTATAACTGTCATACTGTGAACGAAGGAGTGTAGAACATCCCAGACATGCACGATATCGTTTAAAAATGAAGTATTTGACTTTGTTTGGTGAAAATCTTTTATCAACCATTTTTAAACTCTGGAAACTTTGGAGCTCTCTTCCTTTTTCTATTTTTCCACTTTCCTCTGACTTAAATTTCTTCAAGATAGGCGTGATAAGACACCTCCCGAACTAAATTGGTCCACCCCCCTTTATATATTATCTTACTGTCTTCTTTATAGGGACTGGCATCTAAGCGGGCTTTTTGTAACGTCTTTTTTTTCTCTTTTTTTTGTCCATGTAAAAAAAAAAAACACCAGAGGGCACATTTCTCAACCGGGAATCATTTTTGTAATTCTACGTTGCACTCTCTCCAGCTTCCGATCCGATCCGATAGTGTTTGGGGTATAGTGCCTTATCAACGGCACCCCTGCGTTGGTTTACTGCAAATATATTCCTTTTGTTGCTTTTGCTAATTGTGGTGTTACTGCTGGGTGTTAAGTTCTTTTAACTTATTTCCTCTCTTCTTCCCAAAGGTGAACAAGACATCTCTGGTGTATTCTATTTCTTGTGGGTTTTCAAAGTTGAATAATATGTTTCCTATTATTTCATTTATATTTTCATTATACGGCTGCTGTAATTTCTGTAATTTCTTTCTTACGATATTGTAGCCCGGGCATTGTAGTAAAAAGTGTTCTAGGTCTTCATTCTGTGCCCCACACACTGGGTGGGATGGGATTCTGTGCCCCACACACTGGATGGCGACACTTTGTGTCGCCATCTGTGTGTCTCCTTGTGTCCTGCAGTTCAAGGCTGTTAGTTCTGAGTTTAAAGAGCAATGTTGACTCTGTTGTCCTTCTGTAATAAAGGAACCACATCTTTCCCCATTACTCAAATGGGATCGGACCAGCGCAATGTAAAATTTGATACTGAATTCATTTGCCATTCGTTTGTGCAGCAAGGTAATCGATCTAGATGCAACTTCAAGGCTTCCATGTCAAGTGTCGGTGTTACATTTGAGGCAGTTTTCTAGTCGTCGGTAAAGAGTATATGTTTTGCAAAAGAAGAGAAAGAGGATGAAGAGGATAGCAACAACGGTGCTGTAAATCCCAACTTATTTTCAGACTCATAATTTCAACACACATTTGGACTCATATACCTGTTGTTATCTCTTCCTCTTCTTCCTCTTTCTCTATCTGTTCTTCTTTCCTCTCCTCTTTCTCCTTTTCTTCTTTCTCCACTCTTCTTTCTCCTGGTGTTACCTCTTCCTCTTCTTCCTCTTTCTCTATCTGCTTTTCTTTCCCCTCCTCTTTCCCCTCTATCTCCTTTTATTCTTTCTTTCTCCTACTCTTCTTCCTTTTCCTCTCTCTCCTCTTCCTCTTTTCAGTATTCTTCACGGGGTAACAATGGCACGAAGGGACTTGAGGGGCTGGTGGCTGCCGGCGGTGATGGCGGTGGTGGTGGTGGCTGTGTGTGTGCCGGGGACTGCTGCGCTGCCCTTATCCCCGCCTCCGCCCGGCTCTGTGGAGGAGACTGTTAAGCCGCCAGGGTCAGCCTCTGTAGCCATTCCTCCCCTGCACGGTGCTGCCCTGCCGCTGAGGTTGGGTGCTCGATGCATCTGTGAGTATAGCAGGTCGATAAGGAATTGATATTGTTAGTGTGTGTGTGTGTGTGTGTGTGTGTGTGTGTGTGTGTGTGTGTGTGTGTGTGTGTGTGTGTGTGTGTGTGTGTGTGTGTGTGTGTGTGTGTGTGTGTGTGTGTGTGTGTGTGTGTGTGTGTGTGTGTGTGTGTGTGTGTGTGTGTGTGTGTGTGTGTGTGTTGCCAGACCCCTGCAGCTCCCTGGGTCAGCCTACAATAACGCGCCCATCCCCTGCAGTGTGCGGGCCCAACGTCTGTCCGGCCTGCCAAATGGTGGACTCCATGGGCGTGTGTCGCCATATCTTTGGGTGCGTCGTGAAGACGCTGCCGAGGCCTCAATGGACGGGCGACCAGGCAAACACTGGCCTTGCTTTACTTGTTGGTGGACAACGGCCAGCAACGGCAACAAGAAAAATTGATTCATTGACTTGAAAATTGAGTTTACAAATCTTGATCTATTTCTACAAATTAGAAATGATGTATACCATAGTTATGAAGACAGGGATGATGATGATAATGATAATTAGATAACAGTATCATTTGTATTATTGTTACTACTACTAAACTTATTTTCATTACTATTATTGTTTCACGTAATACTTACACTTCTTTGTTAATGATCTGTCCAACGATAAAAGTTTTGAATTTGTATTTCTTCCTCTTCATTCTCATCTCTTAATTTTCCGCTTGTCTTCGTGAGATAAGTATGCAATGACTGATTGAAGAGATGCTCGTGGCGTGAACAGGATAAGTGGTGAGAGCAATGAAAGTGTGTGGATGGTTTGGTATATCTATCCAATAGGAAGGAATGAGGTGTGGAGTGGAGGCGACGGTCCTGAGGTGTGGAGGTGTGGAGTGGTGGCGACGGTCCTGAGGTGTGGAGTGGTGGCGACGGTCCTGAGGTGTGGAGTGGTGGCGACGGTCCTGCACTCCCTATATATAGTGCACATTGCGTCACCTACAGGGAATGGGAGGAAATGGAAAGAAGGATGCACAGGGACGGAGGGGTTGTCGTGGCTGTGAGGGAGATCAGCTATGAGCGAGGCCCCCGGGATACTAGAGTAGAACCCAGAGTCAGATAGTATCACAAGGGCAGTCAGTATACACAGCCTAAGTACTGCAAAAATAGTAATAATAATTAACTGTGCGGTCTATAGTGAGTAGTGAGCCTATAGTAGCCCGGGGGCCTCGCTATGAGACGAGAGACCAAGGTGTTGATGTTTGAGACAAGATCAATAGACTTTTCTATTAATCTTGGTTTGAGAGAGGGGACGGCAGCCTCGCTTTGACGGAGAGTACAAGGGTCGAGTCCACGAATAGGAACGAATGGGAACTCTAGTAACACGGTCATCCTCCTTGAGGGAGTCCCAAAGAGTGATGTCTGAGTAAACTACATTAGAATATACTGAAAATTGCCCCTCACATTGCATGCACATTAAAACACTCATATTTCAGAGTAACTATGCACAGTCCACCAGAATAAGGAAGCAGTAGATCGGCAGATTATGAGACGAGAAATACATGATTACATATAAATAGTGATGTGATGTTAAAGGAGTTCTAAAAGTTGTGATGAAAAGGGAAATCAGATATTTATTAACATGTATAGAAAATGGATATAGTTAATAAGTTAAGTTAATAAGATTTTGCTTTTCTTTACAACTTCTAGAATTCCTTTAAAAATCACAACACTTCTATGTAGGAATCATGTGTTTCTACTTTTATAAGCTGCCGATTTACTGTTTTCACTATCTATAACTTTAACATGAGATTACTTTCGCCTGTATGTTGAAACCAGTACCATGGAAAGCATACTATAATACATACATAGGATATAATACATACATACAGCATACTGCTTTCATTATCTATAAGTTTAACATGAGATTACTTTCGCCTGTATGGTAAAAGAAGTCACATGAACAGCACACAAGTAGAGAGCAACGCACCTAAATACTGGATAGGTACAGTACGTGACAACAAGGCGCGGAGGCATCATAACAGCGACAGGTGGCGACTGACCTACTAACAGCGGTGGTCACGCACACTTATTTTCCTCCTCAGCTGTGCAACCCCCCCCCCTCCTCTCCCCCTTCCCCCCCCTCCCCCCCTACCCCGCGACCTTCCCATCCACCGTCATACGTGTTTAATTTCATATTTCACCAGATGTGTGTGTGTGTGTGTCTGTGTGTGTGTGTGTGTGTGTGTGTGTGTGTATGTCTTTGTGTGTATGTGCGTGTGTGTGTGTGTGTATTTGTGTGTGTGTGTATGTGTGTGTGTGTGTGTGTGTGTTTGTGTGTATGTGCGTGTGTGTGTGTGTGTATGTGTGTGTGTGTGTGTGTGTGTGTGTCTGTATGTGTAAGTGCGTGTGTGTACAAGTTATACTTATCAACACAAGTTCCTCAAAAATAACAATTATGATAAGAAATATAATGGCAATGATAAGAACAGTGGTAATGGAAACAACAGTAGCAACAACAAAAACAACAACAATAGCAACAACAGCAACAACAACAACAAACACACGAGCATTTATCGCCCCATTAACACCCCCGCTATTAACACAAACCCTGGAAGGAGGGAAGAGGGGAATGATATATACGCCCTTGAATTGGGGGCGGTCGGCCAAGCTCCCCGCCTTGTATGGAACCTCCCGTGGGTGGTGGTGGCGGCCGCGGGCTGGGCTGGCGGCGGGGCGGCGGCGGCGGCGTGTTGACGGAGCGGGGACGAGAACCACCACAGCTGACGCGGGAAAGTCTGCCGTGTGCCGTGGTGTTGACTCGATATCTGACATTGGTAACGGAGGGTGACCAGCTGGCGGGGCGGGGAGGCTGTGGGCGTGATGATGGTGATGAGGAGGAGGAGGAAGAAAAGAAAAGGTATAAATATCTACTTTGGCGAAATACAAGATGAATGAGTTAGATTTTTGAGTACTTGGCAGGGTAAAAGTTCTTTGGTTATGTATGAATGTTACCAGTCATCAATATTAGAGGCGTAGACAAGGGGGAAGGGTACTGGTGCTCTCTCTCTCTCTCTCTCTCTCTCTCTCTCTCTCTCTCTCTCTCTCTCTCTCTCTCTCTCTCTCTCTCTCTCTCTCTCTCTCTCTCTCTCTCTCTCTCTCTCTCTCTCTCTCTCTCTCTCTCTCTCTCTCTCTCTCTTCTACTATATCTATTATATATCCTTTTTCTCATCTATATATACCTTATATATATATATATATATATATATATATATATATATATATATATATATATATATATATATATATATATATATATATATTATATATATATATATATATATATATATATATATATATATATAACTATATATATATATATATATATATATATATATATATATATATATATATATATATATATATTTATGTGTGTGTGTGTGTGTGTGTGTGTGTGTGCAGAGAGAGAAAAAAATATATATATTTATATATAAAAGAGAGAGAGAGAATGTAATGGACCCATTTACTCACACCTAAAACACGGAGTATTATAAAGCTTTGGGTGCAATATAGGCTACATATCACTGTACTCATATTCTTTTTGCTGAGAAATGCACCATAAATGAAATATATGGCCTTTTTGGGGCCAAAATATCACAACACGGCGGAACGCGCTGTGATTGGTTGTGACGTAGTAACTGCAGACTCAGATCTCGCCTGATCAGCTGATCGGCTTGTTTTGGCTCAGCAAACCGCAAATTATAGTTTTATTTTACTAACCTAACTAACTTGCATTACCCCTACTACCGCAAGATGACCAGTAATCCTCCTTCAAGTGATGCAGTAGGTATTCACTGTGTTTGTGAATATGTAAGTTGTAGTTTATAAGGAAAAAGTGGATAGACAGAGATAAGTGGCCCGTGACACCTGACAAGTGACGACTTCTGGGATCGGCATTCCTTATAGGGAGCTTAAATGAACCTGCAATGACATGTACAGCTAGACAGATAGACGAACTCATAGAGGAACAGGTAGAAATGTATGGCTTTCTTTCCCCACATAAGCAAAACATACACCCTTCGTCACTCTACTCACCACTACAACCTTTACTAACCATACATTTCTACCTGTTCCTCTATGAGTTCGTCTATCTGTCTAGCTTTACATGTCATTGCAGGTTCATTTAAGCTCCCTATAAGGAATGCCGATCCCAGAAGTCGTCACTTGTCAGGTGTCACGGGCCACTTATCTCTGTCTATCCACTTTTTCCTTATAAACTACAACTTACATATTCACAAACACAGTGAATACCTACTACATCACTTGAAGGAGGATTACTGGTCATCTTGCGGTAGTAGGGGTAATGCAAGTTGGTGTATTAGTAGGTAGTATATAATAGTAGCGGCCGCTTTACAGCTGTTTTGCTCTGTTGTCTAAGCTAGTGACGTCACAACATGGCGCCAGTCGTTTTAGAGCGTATACATTTTCCTGTACTTAAATTGGCTGTATCATCAAAAATACTGTTCACATAGAAAAATCAACATCACTGCCCAACTATATGAGGCTTGAAGATGTCAAATCAATCCTTACCTCAAGTAGAGTAAATGGGTCCATTTCGCGCACTTATTTGTCCAGATTAGTTTCCTTGTCAAAGTTTTCATCGCAATATTTCTTTTCTCACGTAAGACACGTTCGCTTTTCTCTCCATGATGCGTGGAGAAAAGACATTTGAAAGGGAGAAAGGGAAAAGTGAGAAACTACCCCCCCAAAAAATAGAACTTAAGATATATTACACAATTACACACACATTAAAAAAAATGTAATTGGATATCATATTTTCACTCCCTCGCGATATAAAATTTACTCTGATTGAATTGTAAAAACACCACCGTTTTCATTCTTCACCCCCCTGGCAGAGTGAGTGACGGTGCAGGAAGCGTTGCGGGTGTGGTAACGGTGGCGCCTTCATAAACACTTCACGGGGGCGCACGCAGGCAGGGACGGATAGTGGAGTGCAGGAGGAAGAGGTGACGGTGCTGGCAGAAGCATTCCTAGAGTATTTGGCACCCGGGGCGGGATTTAATCATGGCATCCCGTCGGACGGGGGGTGGAAAAATTACCATTCACCCCCATGGCAGTGATGGCACCCTCTGTGACTGTCACCCCGGGCACAGCTGATTGTCTCTCGTCAATTCTTGCATCTGTCCAAAGACTACTGTATACAGTAGTCTTTGATCTGTCCTTCATACTAATGGGACTGTTAACGTTGTGTGGCCGGCTGGCAACGTCTTAATCCGTATTCAATCTGCATGAGCTGCGAGTTCCACCCCCGTTCCATCCACGTGGCACCTCCCCTTTGTCTCACCCGGGGCAGACCGCCCCCCCCCTTAGTACGCCACTGGGTGCTGGGGGAAGAGGTGATGTATAGAGGGTGACGGTGCTAGAAGAAGAGCTATAAAATGTGCTAGTAGTAGAAGTAAGCGAGAAAAAAGGTGTCGAGAATGGATAAGATAAGACACTTTGATCCTTATCTTGACAAAATTCAATTACTCGTGTACCAAAAGCAAGGGTACTGACGATACAAATTGCCACCACGCCAGAATGAACTCAAGCATCAGTGAGTGGGGTTCGAACGCTGGGACGAAGCATGCACACGAACCAGAAGACTATACCACTGAGCCACCTTAACAGACTGTCGAGTATGAAACGTTCAGTGGATAGGAAGGAATGTGTGTAGGATGAAGAGAAGGATAGGGAAGGAGGGGGAGGGGTTGGGAAAGGAGTGGATAGATGAATGTGTAGTGTGTATAGATGATGTCTAGGATGAAGAGAAGAAGGGGGAGGGATCGGGGGGTAGGAGGAAGGATTCGGAAGGAGGGGAAGAGAATGGGTGTAGGATGAAGGATTGGGGAAGGAGGGGAGGAAATGGGTGTAGGAGGAAGGATTGGAAAGGAGGTGAAGGGAATGGGGGTAGGAGGAGGGATTGGGGAAGGAGGGGGAAGGAGGAGGGATTGGGAAGGAGAGGAAGGGATCGGGGGTTAGGAGGAATGATTGGGAAGGGGAGGAAGGGAATGGGGGTAGGATGAAGGATTGGGAAAGGGAGGAAGGATTGGGAAGGGGAGGAAGGATTGGGAAGGAGGGAAGGGAATGGGTGTAGAAGGAAGTATTGGGAATGAGGGGAAGGGAATGGGGGTAGGAGGAGAGATTGGGGATGGTGGATGGTGCCGCCTCATGCTTTCCGGCAGTCATTCTTTAGTCACCAAAACTACCGCACGCGTCCCTCCCTCCATCAGTCCGGCGTCGCGCTGTATACGGAGTCTCACCGATAATCATAACAAACTTTTCGTAAGCATTGCTAAATATCGCATAGGCCAGCTGTTATTAATGTCCTGTCAATGCTGCTGTTATTATTAGTATTAGAAAAGTGGCCAACAGGCGTACGATATATGAAAAAGAAAGATATAGAAGTATTATTTGTAGTACTAATATTCGTAGTAATCAGGGTTTATATAGTGTCATAAAAAAAAGGTTATTTCTCATGTCCCTGCGTTATGTCTTAAAGCCCACGCACACAAAACGACATTAACATAAACTAGGAACAGTGTTTTCTCTTTCGTATTTATCTCTTGTTTATCCCACCCCCTGACTTTGATTTATTTATAAAGATGCGTCTGACGTTTTTTTGCCGCGGGAGTTCAGAAAATCACCCCAGGACTTGTTGATGTGTCGAGTGTGTTGATGTCGGTGAAGTGAAGCTGTGGTTGAGGAGAGAAAGGCACCACAGCACGCATGCGGATGTTATTTTGTATTTGTTTAAGTGATGCATTGGCTCATAGAAAAGAATTCGTCGTATTATGTGTGCATGCATGTAAGTTAGATTTTATACTTTGGAAAATTCGTTATGATCAGTATGTCATTATCATCATCAGCAGCAGCATCGTCCATTCCTCCATTTCGTGAACTAATGAGTGTGCGGTGCGGTTCATTATATAAAAGAAAAGAACATTTGAGCAGAAAACTGATTGATTGTCTATATAGATCACAAACGCACGCACGCACGCACGCACACACCACACACACCACACACACACCACACACACCACACACACACACAACACACACACACACACACCACACCACAACCACACACACACACAGACACACACACACACACACACACACACACACACACACACACACACACACACACACACACACACACACACACACACACACACACACACACACACACACACACACACACACACACACACACACACACACACACACACACACACACACACACGTCTAATAGTGTAACGGGGCTCAAGACAGACAACCAGAAGAATTCGAATCACAAGAAAAAGAAGAAAAACCAAACAACATTTTACTCCTAAAATATAAAATCAAGGTAACAGCTTTGCTCACACGTGACGCCTAATTTGGTAACAAGTAAGCAGGCGTTACCAATGATTCCTGCTCTGTTAACACGAAGGTAACGCTTGACACACTGTGGGGGGGAGTAACAGAGTAATATAAGCAGGCTGATCACGTCACGGTCCCTTGATAACAATGACAGCAATGCAGTGGTGGTAGTTATAGTGCACATGGCGGCAGTGGTAATAGTAGTATAACAGCATAACGGTAGTGGAAGTGTAACAGTAATAGCGGTAGTCGTCGTAGTAGTGATGGTTGTGGTAGTAATAATAGTGCGACCATATACTCGTACATCTGTGAGCCATGTTGAGGTGAAATATAATATATGAAAATAACGGTAGAAGATAGCAAGAGAAGCAACATTGTGGCGGTGATTTAAAGATTGAAGACAGTCTTGTCTTGAAATTGTCTGGTATGTTTTGTCGAATAGATAGGTGAAGAAATTGGGTTTTTGAGGCATCGAACAAGACAAGGTTTGATTTGCCCCAATCAGAAATTCAAGAAAGATCAGAAGTTGGGCGCTCTGTCGCATCTCTCCGTGAATCACTCTCACCGTGGGGTGAGAGTTGAGGTGGGAGGAGGTGACCGTTGCCATTCATCTTGTAATTACAGGTTAGGTATAGGGATGGAGAGTTAATCGCGGGGTAGGATCGGATACTATGGGTGTGTTTATAATATTATATGGTGAGTCACAAACATTTACTAGGGTAGAAATCCGTAGAATAAATAGAAACTATAAAATAGTATGTTTTTTCTTTTATTTTCTATTTAATTATCTAGCTTTATTTCTTTTTGATACTACCCTATAGCAGATGTTCGCAGCCCACCTGACAACCAGCCCAGAGATTGAAGACCACTGGTTGAAGAGATTGTATTTAATTAAACAGTTTTCAGTTTACATGAACCACCACGTGTAGGTCTCACGGCCTCTTGTAGCTTCCTTATTTTCTTATGTTCGTATGTTTCCTAATGTACCACAGATTAGCAATAGTGGATAGATTCCCTGCCGGCATTGAGTGCTGCGTCGGTAGTGTTGCTGGACTCGTTTTTGCTTCACCGGGGACCACCACCACCACCACCACTTGTCACTTGGCCACTGCAACCACAACAGCTGAGCGGAAGGCCAACATGTAAGGCCCGAGGGTAGTCTGGCCAGTCAAGGGCGCGATGCAATGGTGCCGCCGGTGTAGTGCTCGAGGGTTTACACGATCCTCGCGGTAGTGAAGACCGGGAGTGCCACCACCAGCCGCGCACTGTGACCGCCCGCTGGTTGGGCCTCTCCGCTGCCGGGTGAGTGGCGCGGAAGTGATATATAGTCGCCGCACGTTAAGCTGGCGAAAATTGGGCCCCTCACTCCCTTTTTCCAAACGCACATGAATGGCTGAGGTGTTGGGTGTTGGGGCCTTAGGGCGGAACTTGGGAGTAAGGCATTCTCACCCAACACCCAACACCTCAGCCAATCCCGTGCGTTCGGAAGGGGGGAGTGAAGGGGCCCAATTTTCGCCAGCTTAACGTGCGGCGACTGTTTTTAGTTAGTTCGTTAGTTAGTTTTATTGACCACAACAACAATATTTAATACAAACGTATACATGATGAACGTTTGACCTGGGCGTATAGGAATGGTGATGGGTAGTGACTCAGGTGCCTCCCTCTGCAGGTGTGTCCCACGGAGCCGCCTTCCTAGGGACGCGACAACACTGGAAGCAAGGCCAAGGAAAAGAGTCTATTCCTTTGGCCTTGACTGGAAGTATAAGGCAGTGACATGACGTACTGTAGTGTTGGCCGTGCTTCTTCCTGAGGGTGACTGACGTGTGTGTGCCTCTCCGTGATGGCCGCTTTCTGGCAGGGTGACAGCATGCTGGTGAGGGTGTCGGGCGTGGTGAGGCTGTGCTGCCCAGACCCTGCCAGCACCCTGCTAGCGCCCCCTGCCCGCTACCCCCTGTACCAGGACCCCCGCCACGCCACCGCCATCTTGGACAGCCTTCACTCGGTTAGTTTATTATACTCTTTACATTGTTGGTGTTAGTGTTAGATATTGTACAGCTGGGGATGGCGGGGCGGTGGCGGGGCAGCTCCAGGAAACAGGTAAGCCCTCCTGAAGGTGTAGATAGATAGATATTTTAGAAAGATATTTTATTGTCCACAAAAATGCATAAAAAGAAAATACATAATATACAAAATCACTCATGGATCAGAAATTTACTCTTAATCAGTAATTAACAAAAGTATCTAGTGTCTAGAAATGATTATATGCATGGGAAACGTTGTGGCGCCTTAGTATATACTCAGTGTACACGCGCCCTTAGTCTTGTGTTACTAAGACCTGCTTGGCTCCACAGGGCGGCCGCTATACCATCCTGCCCACCATATCAGTCGTGGCGCCCTGGGACGACCCTCTAAACCACGACCTTCCTCCAGACAGCGCCCTCAGCGGCAGCCAGGTCGTCAAGCAGGTCCTGGCGCCCACACCCGTCATCCCGCCGCTCACTCCTACCGGGCGGCCAGCGTGGGTGGGCGAGGCGGCACTCAACGCCACGCACCGCTTCTACAACGTGCTGCGGGCGGTGCTGCACGGCGGGGAAGACCAGGCTGCTCCCGCCCTCAGGTAACACCCATCATGACATAACAACACACTGGAACTACCACGTGTAGGTCTCCCGCGGCCTCTTGTAGCTTCCTTATTTTTTTATGTTCTTATATCACTGCACAGTCACGACACTCAGTTGGCGGCGTAACTCAGGCCAAAATCTGTAGAAACGTTTGTAGTCTGTTTGTACCACTGTGTAACTTTCTAATCCTTTCATCACACACACACACACACACACACACACACACACACACACACACACACACACACACACACACACACACACACACACACACACACACACACACACACACACACACACACACAGGGGCGAAGACCGGCGCAGCGTGGAGGAGGTGTCTGCGGAAGTGACGCCAAAGTCCGCCGTCCTCCCCACCACCACCCCCGCCATAGACCCCGCCCTCTCCCCCCTCATTCAGGTGAGTGTCGTGAGTGAATGAGGTGAGGTGTGAGTGTGTGCCTAGGGGGCGGGAAGGGACTGATGGGCGTAGGGGCGGGGTTAGTATGTGTTTGTGTGTGTGTGTGTGTGTGTGGTAATGGTGGGTGTCATTGTGGTAGGGTGGTAAAGGGTGTGGTGGGGGCTGTGGTTACTGTGGTAGGGTGTGGTAGAGGTGAGATGTGAGTGTGAAGCCTGTCCTGTACTGAGGTAGTTTAATATGACCAAAAGCTATATTTCTTGATCATTTTAAGTTAAATTTTCGTTTCACATTTTTTTCTCTTGTTGATTGTTGCTTTGGCATTTATCTATTCTTATTTTATCTTATTTTCCACATTTGATTTTAGATTTTTTTATCATTTTAAGTTCACTTTTCATTTTTCACATTTATTTTCTATATTTTTGCCTTAGCATTTGTAACTTTCAGATTTTTTCTTATTCTTCACAATTGGTCTATAACATTTATTTTTTGATACAAGCTCACTTTCGTTTTTTAGCTCTTTCTTTTTGCGCAATTTTCTCATCTGACATGTTGAATGCAAGTTTAACCCAAGCACTCGTGAAGGCTTTGTATGTTTTCTCCTATTTTATACATTTGGTAGAATATTTATGTATTATTTTCAAGATCATTTTGATTTTTGGCAACTTTTTTTCTAGCGTAGTTTTGGACAGATGTGTTCATGGCAAGTTTTACGGAAGCACTTGTGGAGGTTTTCTTTTCCTACTTGTCTACATTTTCCACATTCTATATTTCTTTATTATCTTCAAGCTCATTTTCACTATTAGGAATTTTTTTGCGCAATTCTCGTCTGACATGTTCGGCATAAGTTATACTGAAGGCTTTTTATATACTCTCTTATTTTCCACCTTTGGTATGATATTTCTTTATTATCTTCCACCTCTGTTTCATATTTTGCTCATTTTTGGTCCTAACATGTTTGGCGCAAGTTTTACCGAAGCACTAGTGGAAGCGCGTGTGACGTGGCCATGACTTTTCAGGTGTGCGCGGCGCTGGCGGTGGTGGTGGTGGTGATGGTGCTGCTCTTCCACTGGCACCACGTCCGGCAGGAGTGTCTGATGGAGCGCCGCGCCCTCCGCCGCCTGGCCCGCCGCTACCGTGCGACGCGCGACCTCCACTCCCACCACCACCACCACGACAACGACCACGATGTAGAGAAGAATGATTCCTCCGATGTGACGGATGTGACGCTTTGAGGTACACACACACGCTCATGCGCATACATACACATACACACACACACACACACACCACACACACACACAGATACAGATACAGACACAAATGTGCGCCCACACACACACACACACACACACACACACATACACACACACACACACACACACACACACACACACACACACACACACACACACACACACACACACACACACACACACACACACACACACACACACACACACACACACACACACTCCATGGTGTAGGGGAAGCACGCTCGGTTCACAACCGAGAAGTCCCGGGTTCGATCCCCGGGCGGAGCGGAAACAGATGGGTTGTTTCCTTAAAACCCGAGCCCCTGTCCACCCAGCAGTGAATGGGTACCGGGTGTTAGCCGGGGTTTGTGACCTGCTCTCCGGGGTGCTGGCTTCGGCCAACACAAAGCACTAAGGATGAATGATAAAAATGTTGATATGGAGACGGGGCCATACGAGCATTGCTCTGGCCCTGTAAAATACAACTAGATGAACACACACACACACACACACACACACACACACACACACACACACACACACACACACACACACACACACACACACACACACACACACACACACACACAAACAAACACACACGGTAGGGGAGGCGGTAGGGGTAGGTTTGGGGAGGCGGTATCAGAGTGGTTAGCGTCTCTGACTGGCGTTCTCGGTGACCTGAGTTCGATCATCCCCGACGAAAACCAAAACCTTTCTGCACCGTCGAGTGGCCTAAGAACACCCACATGCTCTGTCCATTAACTCTACCTTCGATTGCGAGTGCATCGGAGGACACGGGGGCGGCATGAGCCTCTAATCACAGGCGTCACTATAAAAATCCTGCCTGCGCCACCACGGTCGAGGGCCAACCATCACAGCAGCCCTCAAGGGAACCTCCAGAGCCTACCATCCGAGCCCTGGGTCACCACTGCCTACAGGCGCTACAGGCACAAATGTAAAAAACAAAAACAAAACTCACACACAATCACTGATATCGCTTGGGGAGGGCGGGAAAGGAAGACTCATGGGAGGGGGACTTCAATCTATGTATGGATCGAGACTGCTTAAGAAATACCAGGTATAATATCTGTGTAAGGGAGTTAATTTTCTTTCTTGAAATTTTGTTCTATTGCTTTTGTTATTTCATTAGCATCGGGATTTTCTCTTTTTCAGTTTTATATATTTTGGATGCGTGAAGTGGTCGAGGCAGCTCAATGACGTGTGTTGTTGTTCGTGATTTTGGCGCCAAGAAAACATGGAGCCCAGACATGACGGAGGGAGAGGAGAGGAGTTTGTCTTAATGCTCTGGGCCCTCCAAGCTTGAGTCTGGCTGCCTGGTCCCTCCAAGCTTGAGTCTGGCTGCTCTGGGCCCTCCAAGCTTGAGTCTGGCTGCTCTGGGCCCTCCAAGCTTGAGTCTGGCTGCTCTGGGTCCTCCAAGCTTGAGTCTGGCTGCTCTGGTCCCTCCAAGCTTGAGTCTGGCTGCTCTGGTCCCTCCAAGCTTGAGTCTGGCTGCCCGGTCCCTCCAAGCTTGAGTCTGGCTGCCCGGTCCCTCCAAGCTTGAGTCTGGCTGCCCGGTCCCTCCAAGCTTGAGTGTGGCTGCCCGGTCCCTCCAAGCTTGAGTCTGGCTGTGTTCGGGAAGCGTCTTGAAGAAGCTGAGCCAGGCGAGGAAATGTTGTAATAACTATATAAGTATTTACAAGAACTACCAGGAACTACCACGTGTAGGTCTCACACCCTCTTGTAGCTTCCATATTTTCTTATTTTCTTATGTTCTTATGTTCTATGTGATCGCCATGTCTCCTTAACGCCCAAGGGAGTGACTTGTATAATAGTATCCCAGGTGAAATAACCAAGGGGAAAGTTGACAAGTCTGTTAACTAAGGAGACGAAGTTGAAGAAGACCGATGAAGCGATACAAAACGACAAAGGTCAATAGAAGAAGGACGTACCTACGATGCCAACACAAAGGTCCATCCAGGTGTGTGTGTGTGTGTGTGTGTGTGTGTGTGTGTGTGTGTGTGTGTGTGTGTGTGTGTGTGTGTGTGTGTGTGTGTGTGTGTGTGTGTGTGTGTGTGTGGCCGCAGTGCTGTGGTGGAAACTGTGATGTATTTCCAGTAATCCTTTGCCCCATAACTACTTTTGGTGTAAAAACTGAAAACTGACCCATTAAGCGGAAAAGACGCTTCGTAAGACTACTTGTAGATAATCAGAGAGAAGAAAAATAGTCATTGTCGTGGCGGTGAACTTGTTAAAGATTTGTTAAAGATTTGTTTGTTTTGATTTGTTAAAGATATGGCTTTTTTTTGCATTTCGTGGTCTAGTGTAATATTAAAGGCTAGGTAATAGACTAGGTGACTGAGCTCGATCTGCCATCTGGTGGCCGTCTGGGAACTACCCGGGCAGCTAGAATGTCGGGTCTCGGGGTTTCGGTCTCGACTTATTATCCATTATTCCCTACCAAACCAGCTACAATTAAGTGTTGTCATGGTCAACATAGGCTTATGCAAAATGGAAATATACGAGTTTTACATTATTCATGACGTTATAATGAGGATTGTTGGCAAAATAGAAGTATTCGATCACAGGTGTCCTACAACATTCTACTAAATACTGTAAAGGAATGCTTCAAGGCGGGTGCATGGGTTAATATTACCTTCTCTTTGCATACATGGAGGTAATATTAACCCATACACCCGCCTTGAAGCATTCCTTTACAGTATTTAGTAGAATGTTGTAGGACACCTGTGATCGAATGCTTCTATTTTGCCAACAATCCTCATTATAACGCCATGAATAATGTAAAACTCGTATACGTATTTCCATTTTGCATAAGCCTATGTTGACCATGACAACACATAATTGTAGCTGGTTTGGTAGGGAATAATGGATAATAAGTCGAGCCCGACACCCCGAGACTCGACATTCTAGCTGCCCGGGTAGTTCTCAGACGGCCACCAGATGGCAGATCGAGCTCAGTCACCTAGTCTATTAGAGAGAACTGAAACTCGAAATGCCAGTGGTCGCTGGCAGTTTTAACTCACAAGTTTGATAATAAGTTGGTCTACTGGAAAACAAAATATGGGCTTATTCCACTGCACTTAAAACACAAAAGTATAATATTAAGAACGATTTTCTTCTATATGTATATTGTATAGAAGCCTGATTCTGTAAAGCATGTATATAACCAAATAACCAAGCAGGTTATAGTTGAGGAGGCGATGGAAATGTTACTCTATGATATTATGTATATAGTCAATAACGAATGTTTAGAAGTTAACTATACCTAGGCAGTCATATTTTCCTGTTATTATTGTGTATCAATTAGATAGAAAGCCTGGAAGTGCAATGAGTCGACGCGTGAAGTCGCAATGTTTTGATTCAATCTTCCCGCCAAAATGCGCGGCATGCCGCCTCCACAATTATAACCTACTTTGTCGCAGCAACAGAAAGATTTCGGCATTCTATATTCTTCGTTTTTCCAAAGCATTGCTTATTGTATTTTGACAAGCGTTTGCCAGACGCAGCAGTTCTGTCATAGAAAACAGTGTGAACATCGCCCCCAATAAAACATGCTACAATATACATGTAAAAAATATATTAAGCTTTAATACTCGAGGCGAGTAATTTGCATTAAATTGCTATTATAGAACGTTCCATCGTAATGCATGTCATCTATACAATTAGTAGAACAACAGAAGAACTATATTTTTTGGTATTCAGATGCGGTGCATCAATATTTATCGCGAAATTGATTTATGAAAATATTAGTCGCGGAGCCAAAACACAGTAGACCAACCTTTGAGTTAAAACTGCCAGCGACCACTGGCATTTCTCGAGTTTCAGTTCATTGGAATTGTCAGTTTTTTTTTCTCCTTCTCTCTCTCTTCTCTCCTCTCTCTCTCTCCTCTCTCTCTCTCTCTCCTCTCCTCTCTCTCTCTCTCTCCTCTCTCTCTCCCCTCTCTCTCTCTCTTCCTCTCTCTCTCTCTCTCTCTCTCTCTCTCTCTCTCTCTCTCTCTCTCTCTCTCTCTCTCTCTCTCTCTTCTCTCTCTCTCTCTCTCTCTCTCTCTCTCCTCTCTCTCTCTCTCTCTCTCTCTCTCTCTCTCTCTCTCTCTCTCTCTCTCTCTTCTCTCTCTCTCTCCTCTCTCTTCTCTCTCTCCTCTCTCTCTCTCTCTCTCTCTCTCTCTCTCTCTCTCTCTCTCTCTCTCTCTCTCTCTCTCTCTCTCTCTCTCTCTCTCTCTCTCTCTCTCTCTCTCTCTCTCTCTCTCTCTCTCTGTACGTAAAGTGTGGCAAATTCTTTCTCTTTCCCATTGCAGTCAGGGGCCTTGCCAAGAAATAAAGATTGAATATCCATGAGTATTTACCTTTTTTTTCGTGTGTGTGTGTGTGTGTGAGAGAGAGAGAGAGAGAGAGAGAGAGAGAGAGAGAGAGAGAGAGAGAGAGAGAGAGAGAGAGAGAGAGAGAGAGAGAGAGAGAGAGAGAGAGAGAGAGATTTTGTGTTTGTTTTTTCGCCACAAAAACATCATACCGAGTCACAGCTTACCATAATCAATGTGTTCAGATGGACTAAAACAACATTTCATAGATTCACTTTATTCCTTCTCACACTTTTTTTTTCTTGCAAGTTACGTGACAGTCTATAATATTATACTTTCACGCTTTTTTTTGCATGTTACGTGACAGTATGATATTATACTTTCACACTTTTATTTGCATGTTACGTGACAGTCTATAATATTATACTTTCACACTTTTGTTTTTGTTTTGCATGTTACGTGACAGTCTACGTATATGTTTTCACACTACTGGTTTTTTACATGTTAAATGACCGTCTTCATACTTTTCACACTTCTCCAAAATGTTGCATCGCTTATTGTTTTCTACAGGCGGTCACCATGAATGCCTTCCTTATTATTATTATTATTATTATTATTATGATTATTATTATTATTACTATTATTATATTATTATTATTACTTCCTTACTATTATCCTGGATCTTCACCTTGTTATTAACTTTTTAAGAATGTTGGATGATCTCTGCCACTCAACTTAATAGTAACAATTAAACGAATGGAGGGTGAGGATTTAGGGCGGTCGAAAGTTAATAATTAAGTTTAAGTACCCATAATTACTGAGAATATGCCCCGGTTATCTTCGTGATGACTATTTTTACGATATTACGAACTGCTAGTCTCCTCTCCTTTCGCGGATTCGCTGCACCATATATATATATATATATATATATATATAATATATATATATATATTATATTATATATATATAATATATATGCATGCTCGTAATACCAGAGTTAAACTATCTTCACTATTTACTTCATCTCTTGCATTGGGTAAAAGCTCTGGAGAAACTGTTTAATTCGCCTTCCTACGACTTGAGCTCCTTTAAGACTGTGTATGGTATCAGGTCAATGCGCGCTCTCTCTCTCTCTCTCTCTCTCTCTCTCTCTCTCTCTCTCTCTCTCCTCTCTCTCTTCTCTCTCTCTCTCTCTCTCTCTCTCTCTCTCTCTCTCTCTCTCTCTCTTCTCTCTCTCTCTCTCTTTTTTTTAATCACCGATAAAAAAGCTATTACCATAAGTAATGACTTATGACTCACCGTCAATCATAAAGAAGAAGACTCAGGTGTTGGCGTCGGAGGAGGACACGTGCCAGACCACCTCCATCAACAGTAGCGGCGGCTCAAGGTGTGAAGCCCTTAAGGTATTAATGCACGTGAGTCTCAAGGATATAGTCCGGCGCCGCGAGGTTGTGAGAAGCGCAAACAAAACACTGGCTCACAAATAGGGTTAGTGGAAGTGTAGTGGGTCATCTATAGTCTTTTGTATTCATATTGTGCTTTTATGTGTTGTGAAAAGTATAAAAGGTAGGTAAAGTAGTAGTAAAGGGAGGGATGAGGGAGATAATTGTGTGTGTGTGAATATCCATGAAATCTTAATGAAAACTGCATGCAGATAAATATAGAGATAGGATGATTAAGAATTTTGATAAATTCCTGGTTACTTTTAATTAGGTAAATATGTGCTACTAATGCCCCTATCTCACATTCACGAATCTGAACACGAATGAACACGATTTAACGTTTTTCCTTAAATCGTGTTAGAACGTATGAAGGTCGCGCACTCATTCGTGTTCATTCGTGTTAAGTCGTGGTCGGTCGCGCGCGGTCGTATGGACGTTGCAGCTCGGCTTAAATCGTGTTATAAATTTTTGCAATGCAAAAATTTATAACACGATTTAAGCCGACCTGAAAAGTCGTGTTCAGTCGTATGAAGATCGTATGACAGTCGTGTTCAATCGTATGAAGATCGTGTTCAGTCGTATGAAGATCGTGCTCAGTCGCGTTCAGTCGTGTTGGGGAGCGTGGGAAGACCATCACCGTACGGGCCTACATCAAGGTTTCCTCAATTCTCGCAACCCACTTTTTTTTTCACAATTCTCGCTAATAGGCTGCTAAAAAAAAAAAAAGAAGAAAAGTGATCGGATCATCCCCAATATGGCCTTAAAACCTTCCCCTGGTCAACCTGGTTCCAAAACTGTGCCATATGATGGGATTGCGCCACGGGGGGCGGAACCTATAGCACACACACACACACACACACACACACACACACACACACACACACACACACACACACACACACACACACACACACACACACACACACACACACACACACACTTTCGCTTATATTATTATAGATAGATGACCCACGTGACCAAAATAAACAAAAATGTGTCGTATGAAGGTCTTGCTCAGTCGTATGGAGATCGTGTTTATTTTTGTAGTCGTATGGACATCGTAATGATTCGTGTTTAATCGTATGGCGGTCGTGTTGATTCGTGTTAAGTCGTATGGGCGTCGTATGACAGTCGTGTTTGGTCGTATGACAGTCGTATTGGGGTCGTGTTAAATGAGGTTAAATCGTGTTGTATCGTATGAATATCTTATGACGGTCGTATGAGTGTCGTGTTCAGTCGTATGAAGGTCGTATGAGGGTCGTGTTTGGTCGTATGAGGGTCGTGTTTGGTTAAGAAATTTGCATAAACCACAAGGTCGAGCACGAATCAACACGATTTTTCAACTTTTCTTAAATCGTGTTCGCAATTTCTTAAATCGTGTATGTGAGATAGGGGCTTAAAGTAATCGTCCAGACCATTTCATCATTCCTGATTTAATGCAATCAAATCATAGCCATTAACGAGTATATCAACAATATGTCGTCACTTTTTGTATCCAGTCAGCCGTTTTTAAATAATCCGCAATCAAAATCTGCAAATTCCCCGAGTTTTCAAAACGCTCTCAAGGTTTGCAGACGCTCAGGCTCAGGCTCGGTGACGTAGCATCAGGGAGGCTCATCTTCCCGCGCTGATCAGAAAGGCACGTAAACACAGAGATAAATATAGTACTTGAAGATATTTGGGTGTTTCTGATAGATTTTTTTTGCTATATGCCACATGCATGCATCCTTTATGGGTGCAGCAAGACAGCTGTGCCTTTCGAGAAAAGTTTGCACACGGAAAGGAGTGGCGTGTGTAGGGTGATACACGCCTATAGTGTGTTGGGGCGAGCAGTTGTGTTGAGAAACGGCGCCCCCCCCGTAAGACAGTGACTCAGTTCAACACCATACCAGACCAGGTGGCCCTGTTAGACAAGGACGCCAGGACTGGCAGCAGCGGTGGACCACCACGACTGTGAGGCTTTGCCTCTTAACAAGACCAAGTAAACCAAGTAAACCAGTTGTGGAGTGGGCGTGCCCTGTGGTGAGAGACCCTGTGGTGGTGTGGCTGTCACACTTTCTGCCTTCCCGTCCGCATATTTTCCAACTTTATGCTGTAGTTAATGCTAGTATGTGGTATCCGAGTAATGACGTTTGACTGTAGCTCCAAAACTAACCATAGGATTTTCTCGAAAGTACCTTCATTGTGATTCCCACACACACATGGTTTAACCTTATTTACCAATCCATGTTTTGGAGAAGTGCCAGGTCCTCCTGCTGAACCTCAGGCTATGCTAACACCTGTTCATCCACCTCGTACTCGGGCTCAAACATAGGATCCCATGACAATCTGAGGTTCGTTTTCCTCATAGTGTACGCGACCAGCGTCATTTCTTTCGGTGTCAGATTGAGCATCGTACTCTAGATCTGTCACAGCGACAGATTCACTGTCTGACACCGAAGTACAATCGCTCATCATAACATTTGCCGACAGGTGTCAGACAGAGTGTCTGCGGGCGTCCCTGTTCTGACGTCATCAATAACAGTCGTAGCCCTGTTGGAGGGAAGATTTTTTTTTTCGCGCGCTTTTTACAAAAGTCGTGTTTTTACGGAAATAAGGCCTGGAAATCAATTATTTTTGGTGGATTAGGTGTTTTGAATGTACAGTCAACATAATTCGGCAAAAAAAAATTGGGTCTGGACGATTACTTTAAGTAAGCACACACACACACACACACACACACACACATTATATCATATCATCAGACGTACATCGATGCATCACCGTGTCATAGACCTTTCACATCTTGCTGCTGTTATCTAGAACCTCAAACGCTATCTTCAAGTTTATCTGTATGTTAGGCCTATTATGTTTTTGCGATTGTTTTGCAATGAGATCCATCAGGTGTTTGAGATAGATTGTGGCAAGTGATGACTTTACAGAGACTGTCAAATTGTTGTCGATCAGTACCTAATGGTGGCAATAATTGGTGAGACGCAACCAGTTTTGGAAAACGAAAAAAACAAAAAAACAAGATCGCTTCAAGACCGCATACCTCTGTCAAGTTTGGCTGAATCTAGCGAAATAAAATAAGATCTCTGATAAACATAATATTACTTGCCTTAATGATACCCTAACACCTCCAAAAGTTAATCCAAAAGCTAAGTTCATTTCATGCGTTCGGTACTCTGTTGTCTTCTCACATCTGCACTTCTTGACTTGCATCGTGGCATGATTGGTATCTTTGTCAAGTGTATTCTTTCTCTAGCACTGTTGACAGCAGTCTAGACTTTTGGGAAGGTATGTTGACGCAGGCCTGGAGCCCCTACGCTGGTGGTAAGTGAAGGGATGAGGGAGGCTTGAGGCAGAGAGAAAGTACAGACGCTGGAAACCAGATATTTATCCTAGAAAATATTATCTTGGAACTTCCAGGGCGGTGTGAGAGAGGGGGAGGAGGAGGAGGAGGATTAATGATGATTTAATGCTAAAAAGGGAAAATGTGCCAGACATCAGAGGTCATATGGCACTAAGACAAAGCATAATGAAGGGGAGGGGTTACAGAGAAAGAGTGAAACGGTGAGGGAAGGGGAAAGGAACGGAACGTTATAGCAGTATGGTTAGATCAGAGGAAGGATGTGTATTAGGAGGAGGAGGGCGCTTGGAGTTCATAGTGACAGTGCGTAGCGACGCCCTAAATGGTGACGGGCTCCTCCGTGAGGGCGGTGGACGCAAAGCCCCCAGAGTATTCTTTAAAATAATTCCTGGATCCAGATCCGGATCCGAATCGACCTAAAATGAGTTTCAGTTCTAAGTTAGACCAGTCTCAAATCTGGTAACATTTCCAATCAATCAATCCAATCATATTCGTCTGTATCATTTTGCGTCATCCTGTAAATGAACAAACAAACAAACAGCAAACAATCTCAGCCAATCACATAACCACCTTGGCACAGGTAATAAACGCCATTCACTGCATTTTCTTGAATATTTTTCTTTCTGCGTTTGGAAATATTTTATTTTGTATGATATAAGCGGCATAAGTTTTACGTTTTATTTTCTGTTTATGCTATTTTATAACCTTGGATAAGTCCTCACGCGGCATAACAGTGTCCCGCGGGGTGATGCTGAACCTCAATGTTCTGATATTTCCCAACAGTGTCTTGATATGTTACTTGTGTCTTCTGACACTCAAGATGTCTATTTCTACACTGAATTATATTTCGAAACCAATAGTGAGCTTGTTATGCTTAAAACAGAGTAATCCGCGAGAATGTGAGGTGCGGAGAATTGATATAGGACATGCACTATTTGTGTTGTTTTTATACCTTTACCAGTATTGGTTCACCGCCATGTGCCTTGCTTTCCCAGCGAGGAGCTCCGCCGCCACCATGGAAAACATCGGTCATTTTGACGACCTCCTCGCACACCTGGGCACGGGCCGGTGGAACGTCTTGTACTACTTCACCGCAGGACTCAGTGAGTAAACAATAGACAAGTTGTCTGTTATGAGAAGACTTTAGAAATGGGTTCTGCCATGTTTGTAGAGTGGTATAGTACATATAATTCCTACCCAAAAAATTGAATTCGTGCTGTAAAAGTGGTGATAAAATAAATTGCTCGAAAAACGTCCGCCATGTCGTGACGTCACGAGATGGTCAGGAGTGGGAACCGAGCGGGTCTGAGCGTGGCCACCGAGAGGATAAGGCCTGGTACATCGCCCGTGACGTCACACCATTCGGATACAACCTGTTCCGCTCCCCGTACAAGTTTACCTACCTAATATAATGTTTATCAGTATAAAAGATATACTGTTATCTTCGGAAATGTTTGTTCTATAATATTATCAAATAAAAAACCGTAAAACACACAAAGAAAATGCCATCATGAGACTTTCAAGAAATATGCATTAACTTAAACTCTTCGCCATTTAATATTTTGCTCGGAAACATTTTACATGGAGAATATCAATAGAAGCGGAATTTAATTAGCTTTCCATTGATATATTTCGTTTAGTGATAAATGAATTAACGGCATGCATAAATTAGCGTTAACTATATATAAAAAATCATGAAATCGGGTAATTTCCTACCTAATATATGTTTATCAGTATAAAATATATACTGTTATCTTCTGAAATGTTTGTTCTATAATATTATCAAATAAAAAACCGTAAAACACACTAAAGAAATGCCATTATGAGACTTTCAAGAAATATGCATAAACTTAAACTTTTCGCCATTTAATATTATGTGAAAAACTTTTTACATGGAGAATATCAATAGAAGCGAAATTTAATTAGCTTTCCATTGATATATTTTCTTTTCTAATAAATGAATTAGAACTATGCATAAATTAGCGTTAACTAAATAAATAACCTCATCAATCGGGAAAAATTACCCGATTTCATGATCTTATTTATTTAGTTAACCCTAATTTATGCATGGTTCTAATTCATTTATCAGAAAAGAAAATATATCAATGGAAAGCTAATTAAATTCCGCTTCTATTGGTATTCTCCATGTAAAAAGTTTAATCACAAAATATTAAATGGAAAAAGTTTAAGTTCATGCATATTTCTTTAAAGTCTCATAATGGCATTTCTTTAGTGTGTTTTACGGTTTTTTATTTGATAATATTATAGAACAAACATTTCCGAAGATAACAGTATATATTTCATACTGATAAACATATATTAGGTAGGAAATTACCCGATTTCATGATTTTTTATATATCGTTAACGCTAATTTATGCATGCCGCTAATTCATTTATGACTAAACGAAATATATCAATGGAAAGCTAATTAAACTTCGCTTCTATTGATATTCTCCATGTAAAATGTTTGCGAGCAAAATATAAAATGGCGAAGAGTTTAAGTTAATGTATATTTCTTGAAAGTCTCATAATGGCATTTTCTTTGTGTGTTTTACGGTTTTTTATTTGATAATATTATAGAACAAACATTTCCGAAGATAATAGTATATCTTTTATACTGATAAACATTATATTAGGTAGGTAAACTTGTACGGGGAGCGGAACAGGTTGTATCCGAATGGTGTGACGTCACGGGCGATGTACCAGGCCTTGTCTCTCGGTGGTCTCGGTCTGAGCGTGGCCACCGAGAGAGAAGGCCTGATTAATCGCCCGTGACGTCACACCATCTAGATCTCACCGCTCCGGTCCCCGTACAAGTTTACCTACCTAATATAATGTTTATCAGTATAAAAGATATACTGTTATCTTCGGAAATGTTTGTTCTATAATATTATCAAATAAAAAACCGTGAAACACACAAAAGAAATGCCATTATGAGACTTTCAAGAAATATGCATTAACTTAAACTCTTCACCATTTAATATTTTGCGAGAAAACTTTTTACATTGAGAATATCAATAGAAGCGGAATTTAATTAGCTTTCCATTGATATATTTCGTTTAGTGATAAATGAATTAGCAGCATGCATAAATTAGCGTTAACTAAATATAAAAAATCATGAAATCGGGTAATTTCCTACCTAATATATGCTTATCAGTATAAAATATATACTGTTATCTTCGGAAATGTTTGTTCTATAATATTATCAAATAAAAAACCGTAAAACACACAAAAGAAATGCCATTATGAGACTTTCAAGAAATATGCATGAAATGAAACTCTTCGCCATTTAATATTTTGCGAAAAAACTTTTTACATGGAGAATATCAATAGAAGCGGAATTTAATTAGCTTTCCATTGATATATTTCCTTTTCTGATAAATGAATTAGAACTATGCATAAATTAGCGTTAACTAAACAAATAACATCATGAAAGCGGGTAATGTTTCCTGATTGATGAGGTTATTTATTTAGTTAACCATCTATCTATGCATGGTTCTAATTCATTTATCAGAAAACAAAATATATCAATGGAAAGCTAATGAAATTTCGCTTCTATTGATATTCTCCGTGTAAAAAGTTGTTTCGCAAAATATTAAATGGCGAAGAGTTTAAGTTCATGCATATTTCTTGAAAGTCTCATAATGGCATTTTTTGTGTGTTTTACGGTTTTTTATTTGATAATATTATAGAACAAACATTTCCGAAGATAACTGTATATCTTTTATACTGATAAACATTATATTAGGTAGGTAAACTTGTACGGGGAGCGGAGCGGTGAGATCTAGATGGTGTGACGTCACGGGCGATTCATCAGGCCTTCTCTCTCGGTGGCCACGGTCTGAGCCGAGCCGAGCGTGTATACATCCATCACAACACAAGCGGCGTAGCCAGCCACCATCGCTTCCTTATCTAAATCTTTGGGAATTGAGATGAATATCTTCCCTGGTGTTGACCTGCCAGTGTTAGTGCACATTGGCACATAGCACCAATGATGTCTATTTCCCCTTTTTTTTTAATATGACTTTGCTGGTGTCATTACAGGTAAACACACCGTATATAGTCTTCGTAGCCTCCCGCGCCTGTATGACTCGTGACGTCACGACCTCGTCGCAGCTTTTTGCTGTCACGTGATATTTGGGCAAATTAAAACCTTATATTTATATATTTCTTGCCTTTTTTCTTCGAAATTATAATGTTTAGAGTGATTTTTAACAGTTTAGGAGTCTATTGGCCAACCTTTTACAAAATAAAATTCGTTAGGCAATTTGTCTATTGGTCGGCTGACTCACATTACGACATCACGTCAATACCAATTATTTGTAACTGGTTCTAAAAAAAATCTGAGACGAAGTGAATTAGCAACCTAGATAATCTGCATCCCTCGTCCCCTGCCCGTGCCGTGCGGGGTCACCGTGCCCACAGTCTTCTTCCTGTGGGCGCCGCAGATCATGCTCGTCGTGTACTTCGCCCCGGCCCTCAACTACACCTGCCTGCCGCCCGACAACACTACCAGCGTCTCAGAGTGAGTCTTTGTGGTCCTTGTCTGTCCCTTCTTTATCCATTACTCTTCTGGTCTGCTTTGGGCTTCGTAGTGCAGACGTGGACTGGAGACGAGCGGAACCAGCCGGGCAACACCCAGCCGTCAGCAACATTGAGTAACAGTGTTGTGTACTTCTCCCAGACGATGATGAAATAAGTGGGTGGAAAAGTAGTAAGAAAACAGGATGAAGCAGACACTATTATTATATCATCCATTTCATCTTAAAGTCTCAACTCAGCTCTCTGAAGAAGACTTTGTGGAGAGACGTAAGAGATACAGTGGTAAGTATTCCTGTATTCCTGTTCAGTCTGTGTTTTGCCGCCACTTTGTAGTTTAAGCTCCTCATGGCAGGCCGCGGCTTTCCAGAGACTCGTGCACCTACGTGAGGGTTGGCGAGGATGGGGCAGAGGTGGAGGAGCCGTGCACTGACTGGGACTTTGACACCTCAGTCTTCACCAACACCATGACCTCGGAGGTGGGTGTTGAGGCGTGACAAGGGGCTTCACCAAACGCTACCTTCTAGAAGGGCCGAGGTGGTAATGTTGTCTTTTTGTCTTCAGTTCCACTTGGTGTGCAGCCGCGCCTACCTGCGAGCCACCTTCCTGAGCATCCACACCTTGAGCAGCATGTTCACCCAGATCATATGGGGCATCCTCGCTGACAGGTAGCCTATGTACTCTGACCCCAATGGTGCTCCAAGAATAAAATTGTTCCTCAGAGGTTATCACGAGCCTGCAATGTAAACATATGTAGGAACAGGAACTACCACGTGTAGGTCTCCCGGCCTCTTGTAGCTTCCTTATTTTCTTATGTTCTTATGTTCTTATATCAAAATACATGTATGAGACATTAAGACAGAGAAGAGGCACCGTATTCCTTAGCACTGACACCTTTGCTTTATTAACAACTACTAGGCTAGCATCACCAGGTCAGCAAACCTTTCATTCACCTTCTGAGTCATGTTAAATAAAGCAGACTCAGTTCTCGCTTCCACAGGTACGGCAGGAAGAAGGTGGTGGCGGTGACTAACGTGTTGAGCACCGTCCTCCTCATCTCCACGAGCTTCCTCCCCCTGTACAGTTTGATCTTCGCCGCTCGCCTCCTGAATGGCATCCTCACCAACTCCACCTTGTACTTACTCGGTGACTCGCCCGCTCGTGGTTGTTTGGCGTGTCAAAGTCAAAGTCAAATCAGATACTTTTTAAGAGACCTTTTGTTTGGTGTGTCAAAGTTAAGGTCAAATCATATGCTTTTTAAGAGGCCTTTTGTTTGGTGTGTCAAAGTCAAGGTCAAATCAGATGCTTTTTAAGAGGCGTGCATCCTTATCATTAGTTTATCCTTATCTCTGTCCCTGCAGCCATGGAGGTGTGCGAGATCAAGCGGCGGTCAGCGGTGGGCATCCTGATGGGTCTGCCGTGGGCGTTTGGCACCATAGCGTGGGGCGGCCTGGGTTACGCCATCCGGGATTGGCGCCACCTCAACCTGGCCGTCACCCTGCCTTGGCTGATCCTCTGTGTCGCCATCTAGTGAGTGATTGATGCCTCCTTGATGCCTTGCTATGCCCCGTCTGTGTGTGTGTGTGTGTGTGTGTCAGAGGTGGGCACCGCAAACGAAAATCCACTTCCGCAAACGCAAATCCGCAAACCCCAATCATTAGATTCCGCAACCGCAAGTCCGCAAATTTCTTGAAGTTTATACTTCCGCAACCGCAAGTCCGCAAACCGCAAACAAATTAGGTGATATTTTTTCTGCATATATTGCATAAATAGAGGTACAGCACTTTGTGGTAGTAAATTTATATATTATTTACTAAATAACTTATGGCAATAATTATTGATATATAATAATATATATATATATATATATATATATATATATATATATATATATATATATATATATATATATATATATATATATATATATATATACAGGGAGGTCCCGTTATACGAGCATTCGGTATACGAGAATCCGATGATACGATATGTGTAAATTAGGGTCTATTTTCAATATACGAGATCGAAAATCCAATGCTACGACATTCAAACTGGGGTGAGTAAAATTATCAAGTTCAAAATACTCGCCCTACCACTCCCAGTCTGGACAAAGGGGGATTTGGTTGACCCCAGTCAGGTCACCCCTAGCAAGCCGTGACCTGAAGGGTAATTAAGCATATGGCGCGGCCTGACATTTAGTGGTAATTAGCCAGGTGTGCGGCTCCAACCTTGGGACCGCAGTCAGTGACCTGAAGGGTAATTAAGCATATGGCGCGGCCTGATCCTTAGGGGTAATTAGTCAGGTGTGCGGCTCCAACCTTGGGACCGCAATCAATGACCTGAAGGGTAATTAAGCATATGGTGCGGCCTGATCCTTAAGCCGGCCACACACACACCGGCGCGGCCTGTCCGGCCGACGAAAAGGGGCGTGGCTAGAGGTGGCCGGTGTGTGTGTGGGGGTGTTTTTCATCCGGCGGGGCCTGTCGCAGCGGCCGGATGAAAATCAGTCGGCGCTTGAAAATTCCGTCCGGCGCGGCCTGCCGCCTGCGTGTGTGTGGGTGCCTTCCGGCGCGGCCCGCCCCTCGCTCGGCCAGAAAATGACTAATTGTACCAGTAATAATTGTATTTATGATAATATAGGTATTATATATGACGTATTCTATATAGTATGACTTATTATATATAGGTATTATATATGGCTGCACATGCAGCCATCAGCAACAAGTCATTTTCGGACAGCGGATTCATGTTGTCACCACGGTGGTCCGACGTGTACTGTATATTTTCATGAGGCGGCCGGTGTGTGTGTGGGTCTCGTCCGGCGAACGATGTCCCGCCACTTTTTGTCGGCCGGACAGGCCGCGCCGGTGTGTGTGTGGCCGGCTTTAGGGGTAATTAGCCAGGTGTGCTGCCCCAATCTTAGGACCTCTACACTACCCTTTTTTGTATCACGCGGAGTCCCCTACAGTACAACGTCTTTTTTGCTTGTTATGCATGTTTTATGTTTAATTAATGTGCAGTTATGTTATTTTGTGTGCTATTTTCTCTTTCAGAATGCTTTTTCTACAGAATAGGTAGTACAGTGTGGGTAATATAGACGCTGGGTGTTTGTTGTGTTTGCTATAGTTTATTTTAGCTTGAAAAACTTGCTTTTTTTTTTTGCTTTTTTTTAATTGATGGTCCTGGAACCAAACCTAGATTTTACTATTAGTTATGTGTTTCGTTATACGAGATTTCGCTTTACGAGTATGCCAGTTGGAACCTAACTGCTCATATCTTCGGGACCTCCCTGTATATATATATATTATATATATATATAAAATTTTATATATATATATATATATATATATATATATATATATATATATATATATATATATATATATATATATATATATATATATATTCTTTCTTCTTCATCTTTCCCTCCTATGCTTCACCCAGATGGCTCCACACCTGTCTCATCTATTTCTAAAGCTGAACTATTCGCTCAAACCTTTGCTAAAAATTCCACTCTGGTTGATGAAGGGCTTATTCCTCCTTCTCCTCCACCCTCTGACTATATTATGCCTGTCATTAAGATCCTTCGTAATGATGTTTTCTTTGCCCTTTCTGGCCTAGATCCTCGGAAAGCTTACGGTCCTGAGGGAGTCCCTCATATTGTTCTCAAAAACTGTGCTTCTGTGCTTGCACCCTGCCTGGTCAAACTTTTCCGTCTTTGTCTATCTACTTCCACCTTTCCTTCTTGCTGGAAGTTTGCTCACATCCAACCTGTTCCTAAGAAGGGTGACCGTTCTAATCCTTCAAACTACCGTCCTATAGCTTTGACTTCCTGCCTTTCTAAAGTTTTTGAATCTATACTTAATAAGAAGATTCTTAAGCATCTATCTGCTCACAATCTTCTATCTGATGGTCAGTACGGTTTCCGTAAAGGGCGATCTACTGGCGATCTTCTAGCTTTCCTAACAGAATGTTGGTCATCCTCCTTTAGGGGTTTCAGTGAAACTTTTCCTGCTGCCCTTGACATATCAAAAGCTTTTGATAGAGTCTGGCACAAATCTTTAATTTCCAAACTACCTTCATTCGGTTTCTATCATTCTCTCTGTAACTTCATCTTAAGTTTCCTTTCAAACCGTTCTATTGCAGCTACTGTAGACGGACATTGTTCTTCTCCTAAATCTATCAATAGTGGTGTTCCCCAGGGTTCTGTCCTATCACCCACTCTTTCTATTATTCATTAATGATCTTCTAAGTCTAACTCAAAGCCCTATCCACTCCTACGCTGATGATTCTACCCTGCATTTTTCAACGTCGTTTATTAGACGTCCAACTCAACAGGAACTAAGTGATTCACGGAGAGATGCCACCGAGCGCCTAACTTCTGATCTTTCTATAATTTCTGATTGGGGCAAAGCAAACCTTGTTTTGTTCAATGCCTCAAAAACCCAATTTCTTTACCTATCTACTCGACAAAACCTACCAGATAACTATCCCCTCTTCTTCAATGACACTCAACTGTCTCCTTCTTCTACAATGAACATTCTAGGACTATCCTTTACTAAAAATCTAAACTGGAAATCTCACATCTCCTCTCTTGCTAAAACAGCTTCTAAGAAGTTAGGTGTCCTGTGGCGTCTGCGTCCTTTTTTTTCTCCCTCCTAATTGCTTGCTCTCTACAGGGGCCTTATCCGCCCATGTACGGAGTATGTCTCACATGTTTGGGGAGGATCCACTCATACAGCTCTCCTAAACAGGGTTGAGTCAAAAACTTTTCGTCTCATCAACTCCTCTCCTCTGACTGACTGTCTTCAATCTTTAAATCACCGCCGCAATGTTGCTTCTCTTGCTCTCTTCTACCGTTATTTTCATGCTCACTGCTCTTCTGAACTTGCTAACTGCATGCCTCCCCCCCTCCCGCGGCCTCGCTGCACAAGACTTTCTACTCATTCTCATCCCTATTCTGTCCATCTTCCTAATGCAAGAGTTAATCAGTATCTTTACTCTTTCATCCCTTTCACTGGTAAACTCTGGAACTCTCTTCCTGTTTCTATTTTTCCACTTTCCTATGACTTAAATCTTTTCAAGAGAATAGTAACAAGACACCTCCCGAACTAAATTGGCTCACCCCTCTTTTTTATTTTATTCTCTTACTGTCTTCTTTATAGGGACTGGCAACTAAGCGGGCTTTGTGTTACCCATTTTTTTTGTGCCCTTGGCCAGTCCTTTGTGATGTAAAAAAAAAAAATATATATATATATATATATATATATATATATATATATATATATATATATATATATATATATATATATATATATATATATATATATATATATATATATAACATATTAAAAAAATAATATATATATATATTATTTTTTTCAAAACTCACATTTCACCTTCCCCTCATTGTGACCACTCACTCCACTCCCCTTCATGAAGACCAATCTCTCAAAATTATCGGAAGTCAGACTCGTTCTCTTGGCCTTCATGATGTCCAACCCCTGGGAGAACAGTCTCTCCAAAGCTGCAGAGTTGGGTATGGCCGTGTTGTACTTAACAAACACATCTACTCAGGCGGAACGAAAAAGGGTGGGGAACATGGACTGCTCCAGCAGCTTGTTCCTCTGTTTCTCTGAACACCAACTCGCAAGATCTTTCCCCATCTTGTTGGAGAGGCGGGTAGAGTTGATACCCTCTGTAGCTGTGTGTCCTGGGTTCATCCGAGCATGGAAATAATAGATACATTTGTAATATATATATAAAGTAAAAATGTTACGTAATCGGAGGCATAACAAAATTATACTGTTACTTAGAACATAAAATGCTTAGATTGCTTAAAAAATGTATTATTGCACTTAAATCATAAATACTACAATAATTTAAAAGCATGACGCTCAATATTGCTAATATAATGACTTGGAGTAATGAACTGTCACAACTGAACTGAAGATGCAGTAGATCTTGATAAAATTAACAAGTCTCACCTTGAAAAATTAATCCTCTTCGTCTTCATCTGGGCTGTTGCCTTCTGAGGTATCCAAGACAGCCTGCTCTGTGACCTCGAAAAGCAGACTTGATTTGACGGCATCTACATTATCAGGGTTAAGAAGGCGGACCACATGCAGCTTGAAGAGGGGTGGAGTGCTGTCAATCAATCATTGGGGGCATACGCCGGGGGGCGCGTTGCCTCGCCCACCCTACGACGACACTCCCGGGGGTCACCACGCACGAGTCCCCATGCAGGCTTCCTTCCCATATCAAGCAACTCTCGACAGGAAACATCAACTTGCCCCAGCCACGAGCCTTGTGGGCGCCCTATTGGCCTCCTCCACGCCGGATTGTCTCTTACAGATACAACCCGATGAGATGGATCGTGTTCAGAGAAGCTTGCCACATGCCCATATAGCCAAAGTTGGCGCTGACGGACTATGCACGTAATAGGCCTCGATTCAGTCTCACGGTGCAATCGCTGGTTTGACACGTAATCATCCCAGCGATACTCCCATGATTCTGCGAAGAGACTTATTACCAAAGGCATCGATTCGTCTCTTCAAGTCGCTAATTAGTGCCCATGTCTCACAACCATATAATAAGACAAGGATTACAAGCGACTTGAAGATCCGGATCTTTGTCCTCCTGCACAGGTACCGGCAAAGTCAAATACTCGTGGTGAGCGAGTCCATAAAACCGTGGGCTATGCTAATCCGCCGTAAGACTTCTTGACGTGACCCGCCATCATTATGGACTGCGCTACCAAGGTATGTAAAACTTTCCAAAATCTCAATGGCCTCGCCGCACGCAGGAACAGACTGTTTCATCTAGTAAGCCTCTAAATACGTGGACCTTGGTCTTGAGCCAGGAGACCTCTAGTCCCAAAGGCTTTGCCTCCTCGTGCAGCGCATCAAGAGCCATCACCAGAACCTCCAGCGACTCAGCAAAGATTACTGCATCATCGGCAAAATCAAGATCAGTGATCTTGGTGTTGCCGAGGGATGCTCCACAATCACTTTGATCTACAACTTTGGCCAATACTCAGTCCATACAAATGTTGAAAAGTGATGGAGCAAGGACGCCCCTTACCTCACTCTTGTATTCACAGGAAAGAAGCTGGATACACCTCCCCCACACTTCACAGCACTATCAGTCCCAGAGTGCAGGATTGCTGTGGCCATCAAAAAATCCATTTGATCAAAGAGGGAGAGTCACCGGTGGGCAAGCAACGTTCTCTGGACGGTGCGCGTAGCCGCGCAAAAATCATGTTCAAAATTGAGAGTTTGCGGACATATTTGCGTTTGCGGAAGTGCTTCCGCAAACGCAAATCCGCAAACATTTACACTTCCGCAAATCCGCAAACGAATTTGGACTTCCGCAATTTGCGGAAGTTGCGGTTTGCGGAAGTGTTTGCGGAAGTGCCCACCTCTGGTGTGTGTGTGTGTGTGTGTGTGTGTGTGTGTGTGTGTGTGTGTGTGTGTGTGTGTGTGAAGGGGGAGGTGAACAGATGTCTCGTTGATGCCTTGCCGAGCTCGTTATGCCCCGTCTCTGTGTGTGTGTGTGTGTGTGTGTGTGTGTGTGTGTTGTGTGTGTGTGTGTGTGTGTGTGTGTGTGTGTGTGTGTGTGTTGTGTGTGTGTGTGTGTGTGTGTGTGTGTGTGTGTGTGTGAAGGGGGAGGTGAACAGATGTCTCGTTGATGCCTTGCCGAGCTCATTATGCCCCGTCTGTGTGTGTGTGTGTGTGTGTGTGTGTGTGTGTGTGTGTGTGTGTGTGTGTGTGAAAGGGGAGATGAACAGATGTTTTCACGCCCTCCACAGTTTCCTGGACGAGTCTCCACGTTGGCTGCTGGTGGTGGGCAGGAAGCAGGAGGCGATGCAGGTGATGGCCCGAGCGGCGCGTCTCAACAGGGTCGCCTTGCCGCCACAGGACCAACTGACACGACTGCTGCAAAATGTGAGGAACCGCTGCTTTGTATTAAAATGTATGCTATGTATAATGTATAATGTATATAAGTGTATTATTTGAGTCTGTGTGTCCCTCGAGTAGTGTTAAGGTGTTTAAAGACCACAATCGTTAACTTCACACGGCAAATTACTCTCTTGTTCCTCTCCATATACCTGATTACCAAATATGTGAATTGAACACTTTATCCCTCCCGTGCCCCTTGCTCCATCCCAATCCAGGCCTTTTTTTTACTTACCCGCAGTCCCGGGAACCCAAACCGCATGTGCTGGCGAGACAGACGTCCGGGATACACTGCAGGTTGCCGCGGCTACTGAGGTAATCAAGGAAAGAAAGTATCAAGAGTAACGATAGGTAACAATAGTAACTTAATATAGATTAGGTTATTCTGTTACCTTACTTCCAATACTATGATTATTTATTACATTCTTTCCTCTATCTCCTACATTGGGCCGAAAGTCTTTGGGCTAATCTTACAATACCTGATATTTCACAACTAAACAATAATGTTAAGGCACTGGATAGAGAGAGATTACAGTATATATATACATTTTTGTTTGACTATATATATATACATGGGGAGGCGGTGGCCGAGTGGTTAGCGTCTTGGAGTGCTGAACTCAATCTCCCGAGTTCGAATCCTGCCGGGGGCAACTCTTTCAAGAGCCTGGTAGGGGAGCAGAAGGTCCCGAGTTCAAATCTCACCAAGGAGCAACTGTCAAATCCGTCGTCGAGTGGCCGAAGCAACCCACATGCAGCGTATACCTGTCTGCCGATTGCGAGTTTGACGGTGGACTCTAGGGGCAGCATGAGCCTAAACTGAAGAACCGAACATCACAGAAAATGGGATCTTCACCTGAGACCACAGGTGTCACTATAAAAATCCAGCCTGCGCCACCAACGGGCGAGATCGACCAACATCAAGACTTTGCATAAGCTTACAGGCGCTATAGGCTACAACGTTAAAAAAAATATATATGTACGGTATATAATTATAATATCTACCTATCCAGCGTCCTAACAATAATCCTGCCATGTTATACTGTACCTTCATAGACCTCCCTTTCCTTCCCTTTCCTTTCCTTCCCATCCCTTTCCCTCCCTTCTCTTCTCTTCCCTTCCCTTCCCTTCCCTTCCCTTCTCTTCCTTTCCCTCTCTCTCCTTGCAGCACTCCCACCATCAGACGCATCACCATCATCATCAACGTCATCTATTTCTTCACGGCATTTGTGTTCATGGGTCTTAACTTGAGTGGGAGTGTGTTCAGCGCCCACCCCTTCCTGTACATGGTGGTGGCCGGCCTGGTGGAGATCCCCGGCTACACCCTCACGGCGCCCGTCATCAACCGCTGGGGCAGGAAGGGACCCAGCATTGTCGGGTTCTTCATCTGCGGCGTCGCCATGCTCGCCATCGTCTTCGTCCCGACAGGTTGGGTGCTTGAGGCGATAAACATTATACTTTATTGGCATTATAGGTAGGTAGGACCAATGGTATTTTAGGTCTTTTTCAATTAGACACATAGGTCTTACCTACCTATAACGCCAACAATTTAGGGTGGCTCTGTGTTTTGTGTGCCTACTATGGTTAGTTAATTAAATGCTTTGGTGTAACAGGGTTTGATAAAGGGTTTGTGGGAGTATAGTAAATATGAGATGGTTTTATAGTAGTGTGTAGTGCAGCGGTTCTTCACCTGGGGGGCGCCCCGCCCTAGGGGAGCGCGGGTGTGGGCCTATGGGGCGTGAGCCAAGAGAGAGAAAAGAAGGCCTGTCAGGTATTTAACTTTAAACTCGGCCTTTTATTTAACATGAAGCTCTCTTGCGAGGGTGAGCGAAGAAAGTCGGTACAGAGAAGCAAGTGTGGCCAAAAGACTCTGCGGTGACGTCTTGCCATATTTCACTAACTCCCTAGACATTTACGCAATATTATTTCTTATTGATATTATTATTATTGTTATTATTATCAGTATTATTATGATCATCATCATTATCTTTATCATCAGTATTTTTGTTATTATTTTTATTATTATTATTATTATTATTATTATTATTATTATTATTATTATTATATTATTATATTATTATTATTATCATTAATATTGATATTATTATTTTATCAAAATTACCATTATTATTATTATAATTATTATAAGTATTATTATTATCATTACTATCATTATTATATTATCATTATTATTATTCTTTTAATGGCTCACCCACCCACCCATCCTTCCTTCCTCCCTCCCTCCCTCCCCGCACCCAGACATGGCATGGCTGGTGCTCACGCTGGCCATGGTGGGCAAGTGCACCATCAGCGGGACGTACATGATCGTGGTGATGTACCAGGCGGAGCTGCAGCCCACGGAGGTGCGGCTGCAGGGCAAGGGCGTGGCCATGGGGTCCGCGAGTGCTGCCTACGTCATCGTGCCCTACATTACCGACCTGCTGGTGAGGCGCAAAACAGTGTGGGTAGTGTGTGGGTTTATGGAACTGTCGCCGATAGAAACTGTCGCCGAAGCATCAAACGAGAACTGTCGCCGACAGTGGAACGCTCGCCGACGCGGAAATTCTCTGCGACAGTTCCATTTGGAATAGATGTAAAGGAAGAGTAAAGGGTTTATGGAACTGTTTTCTATGGAAGACTATGAAGAGTCTGTCCCCAACCCAGACGAAGCCCATGGTCGGGGCAAGTCTAGCGTTTCAAATGGGGCATTTCTACAACTTGACAAGTTGACGCGCATCAGTAGCCGTCGAGCTGTCCTGCCGGTTTATGGAACTGTCGCCGATAGGAACTGTCGCCGAAGCATCAAACGAGAACTGTCGCCGACAGTGGAACGCTCGCCGACGCGGAAATTCTCGGCGACAGTTCCATTTGGAATAGATGTAAAGGAAAAGTAAAGGGTTTATGGAACTGTCTTCTATGGAAGACTATGAAGAGTCTGTCCCCAACCCAGGCGAAGCCCATGGTCGGGGCAGGTCTAGCGTTTCAAATTGGGCATTTCTACAACTTGACAAGTTGACGCGCATCAGTAGCCGTCGAGCTGTCCTGCCTACCGTTTCTTTTTTTACTATCAAAGGCTTATTTCTATTATTTACAAGGATTTTTCTTACTATTGCTGGATTATAATTAGTATTATAAGGATCTTTCCTTGTATGAGAGGCTTATAGTATCATTATCTGGCTCTCTCTAGTACAAATCAGCCAAGTGATGCGCCTATAAGCGGTAGAGGTCACAAGAAGATCACGCCAAGGTGGAGTGTGGAGGAATTTATGGCGGAAATTAATATATCTTTCTATACCGCCCCATCCTCTCCTCCCTAGTATATTGAATATGTGATTGTCGGCTATAAGGGTTGGGTTAGATGAGATGTGGGGTATTATTTAGTAAGTTGATATCAAAAGGAATAACTTGGCACTACTTCAAAGTGTGTGGAGCGGCGGTGATGAGGCCCGGGTTAACGGGGAGGGGCGTGACCTACCGCCCGGTGCCCACAACCACTTGAGTCAAGAACATAAGGAAACTACAAGAGGCCGGTAGTCTTACGTACACGTGGTAGTTCCTTCAACACATGTAGATACATAATTATCTACATCCACCTTTCATCCCAAGCACTATTTTCGAAGACAACAATATATTATTTTTCCGATTTTCTGGCCATTAATGTTACAGATGCCAGTGACCACCAGAATTTGTAATGAATGGTGGTCAACTAAGGGTTGCCAGACTATCTGACACAGTATTTCTCAACCTGGGGGAAACTTCCCCCTGGGGGGAAATTTTAGGATTCTAAGGGGGAAATTTATCCGAGGGACATCTAAATTACTACCGTAGATAACAGTTAAGTCGCCAGGACAATTTTTTTTTCTGTTTACAGACGTGCGGTGGCGTTAATAGTTACATTTCTACATCCATGATTTCAGGAAAGTTAGAAGGGGCTATCTGAAGAGTCTGTGTCATTTTGTGTCTTCATCTGTGTCATATTATGGCTATAAATGAACAAATGACAAAAATATCTACAAAGTGGCTACCAACAGTATCTAGAGTCGCCATCTAGTGTTTATTTACTGAGTGTCGTACCGCTGTCGTCGTCGCCCGAAAAAAAAATGCGTAGCGAAATTTGAAACCGTCTATACTTGCAGATACAAAGCATAAAACAACGCTGAAACAGGGTAGATTATACAGTCATGATATAAACTACTGTGTATCATTTTCAGTGGCACATAAAAATCAGTAATGATGCTATAATTCGTAATATATGGCGCCTGGTGACATCACTGCAGGTGGCGACTTTACTGTTATCGACAGAAAAAAATCTCTGAGTTCAGATTTCAGCTAGTGACTTCTCTTTTCTTTAAGTGTATATACATAGAGAGGATAGTGTCTGTTATTAAGATATATTAAAATAGTACTTGTTATTAAGCAAGTAATTTTGTGTTTTGGCTACTTTTTTTCTTCACCACATGAAGGTGGGAAATCCGGATGGTTGAACAGGGGGAAGGGGGAAACAACAGAACAAAGGTGGGAACCACTGATCTAACATAAATAAAAGACAGAATGGGCCCCAGACATAACTACGTCACGGTTTGTTTACATCGGTGCATTGTGGGGATAAGTCGGAGTCGCCGCGGGTGGACCTACGAAGGGAAAACTACGGCGATGGAAGAATTTCGAGTTATTTTGCGGGAAATTGATATTCCAGGTGCTATATTACTGTGCTCTATTCTCGCTGACAACACTAAAGAGAAGACCTGAGGTAATGGCTGATGTGCAGAGGCTTCTAAACCAAGAAAACAGAGTCATAACAGAGCCTTGTCAAAAGGTAAGCAACTGGTAGGTACGTAATGTGTCCCTACCACTTGCTTACTTCTTAATGAGACTCTGCTGTGACTGTTTTCCTGGTTTAGAAGCCTTTGCTCATCAACCATCACCTCAGGTCTTCTCTATGTTGTCAGCAAGCACGGAAATATAGCACCTGGAATATCAATTTCGCCCAAAACAACGTGAATTATTTTCATCGTCGTAGTCTTATCTTTGTAGGTTGTACATATTCATGGTTATGATAGTATTAAAATACCTTATTAATTGAGTTCCTTTTGTTGCCTTTCCTCATAATAAGTAGTGGTACATCATAGTTTAAGTGTTACTTGACGAGCCAATGAATACTCTTGAGTCTACACCAACATCACCAACCTTTGCTTTGATTTATCTTATTACTCCATCCATAAACAAGGTGCATAACCACGGTGACATTACCCATCCTTGCCTCATGGTACCTGGTACTGTCGTCTACCGATATTTTTACCCCTACACAAATCGGGAAAACTCGCCGACGGTAATGGTTAGGTTAGATTTTGCTTTGATTTATCTTATTACTCCATCCATAAACAAGTTGCATAACCACGGTGACATTACCCATCCTTGCCTCATGGTCCCTGGTACTCTCGTCTACCGAAATGCTCGTCCCTACGCAAATCGGGAAAACTCGCCGACGGTAATGGTTAGGTTAGGTTACCGTTAGGTAACCTAAGCTGGTTACCTAAGGTTACCTGCACTAATGTCGCCAGGCGCCATATATTGCTAATTATAACATCACTATTGATTTGTATGTGCCACTGAAGATGATACACAGTAGTTTATATGACTGTATATTCTACTCTGTTTCAGTAAAAAAACAAACATTGTTTTATTCTATGTATCTATCTGCAAGTATAAACGGTTTCAAATTTTGCTACGTCGTTGCTTTTTCGGCACGAAGAAGGGGGGGGAGGGGAGCACGACGACGGTGGGAGGACACTCCCAGTGGACTCTCCCTGGGGGGGAAGGGGCGGGTAGGATATTCTTCCGCGCTAATCTCCCAATGAGGCGGCGTCAGAGGGGCTGTACAACAACTTTAATACATGTATAGTTTCTCCCATTCAAAGTCTTATGATAGTTCAAGTTATTGCTGGTAAGCTCATATATATATATATGTTCGTGGTCTCCTATATGTCTGTCTCGGAACAAGGATGAAATAGAGGAGGAAAGGATGGAATGAAGAAGAGAGAATTTAAGAAAGAAGAGGTGAAGATGTCTTCAAGACACCTAGGGCCGCGTACTATTTTGCGATCGCCTTGCGTCGCTTTGCGATGCTGCCGCCAGGTTCCCTCCTCCAATAGGGGGCGAGTCAGGAGAAGGTGTTGACAACTTTACAAGTATATTTTCTCCCATTGAAAGCCTTTGATAGTTCAAGTTATTGCTGGTTTATTTAATCCCTGAATGCAGAAGCAGGATTAAAAGCTTATTGAGGAATGATATAATTGGGTACTTTAAAAATCAAGATCAAGACACTAGAACTTTCGCCGACAATTGGAACCACCCGCCGACGTAGAAAAATTTGGGACATTCGCCGATCTCCGGCGACAGTCCCTATCGGCGACAGTTCCAGGTACGCGTCCTGCCTACCGTTTCTTTTTTTACTATCAAAGGCTTATTTCTATATTTACAAGGATTTTTTCTTACTATTGCTGGATTATAATTAGTAAATTTATAAGGATCTTTCCTTGTATGAAGGCTATACGTCTCATTATGGCTCTCAAAATCTAGTACAAATCAGCCAAGGTGATGGCGCCTTGAAGCGTAGAAGTTCACAAGAAGAAGAAGATCACGCCAAGGTGGGAGTGTTGAGGAATTTATGCGGAAATTAATATATCTTTCTATACCCGCCCCATCCTCTCCCTCCCTAGTATATTGAATATGTGGGATTGTCCGGCTAGCAGGGTTGGGTTAGATGAGATTGTGGGGTATTATTAGTAGTTGATATCAAAAGGGAATAACTGGCACTACTTCAAAGTGTGTAGGAGCGGGGGTGATGAGGCCCGGGTTAACGGGAGGGGCGGGAACCTACCGCCCCGGTTGCCCACAACCACTTGAGTCAAGAACATAAGGAAACTACAAATGCGCGGTAGTCTTACGTACACGTTGGTAGATTCCCCTTCAACACATGTACATTATCTACATCCACCTTTCATCCAAGCACTATTTTCGAAAACAACAATATATTTTTCCGATTTCTGGCCCTCTTAAGTCTGTCATTTGAAATGTTACAGATGCCAGTGACCACCAGAATTTGTAATGAATGGTGGTCAAATAAAGGGTTGGCCAGTCCTATCTAACACAGTATTTTCCCAACCTTGGGAAATTTACCCCTGTGGGGAAAGTTCAGTGATTCTAGGGCGCAGAATTTATCCGAATGGACATCTAAATTACTAGGCATTTAGTCGACAGAAAAAAATCTCTTCTTAGAGTTCAGAAGTTCAGCTATTGACTTCTTTTTTCTTGAAAAAAACAAAAAAAGAAAAAAAAAAATAAGTGTATATATATAGAGAGGGTTTACTTTTTATTAATCAAGTAAATGTTTGTGATTTGGCTACTTTTTTTTTCTTCACCACATGAAGGTGGGAAATACCGGATGGTTCACAAACATGGGAAGGGGGAAACCAGACAAAGATTAGGAACCACTGATCTAACATAATAAAGACAGAATTTCCCATGGAACTAGGACAATTTATGAAAAAAAGGACAGTCAAATCTCACCACTCCATTACTATCAACACCCATACCTCAAACCACTCATACTCACACATCCATATCTCACCACTCATTACTCCCACAATCCATACCTCACCACTCATTACTCACACTCCAACCTCCCACTCATTACTCACACACCCATAACCTCACCACTCCTTACTCCCACAGCCATACCTCACCCACGCATTACGCACACATCATACCTCACCACTCATTACGCACCCCATCCCTCACCACTCATTACTCCACACCACCATACTCACCACAGCCGGCATTACTCACACACTCATGAGCTCACCACTCATTACTCAAACCCATACCTCACCACTCATTACTCCGAAACTCATAGCTCACTCACCTCATTACACCCACTTCACTAGCTCACCACTCCTTACTCACCACCCATAGCTCACCACTCAGTTACTCCCAACTCATTACTCACAACTCATACCTCAACCACTCATTATCACACACACCCATGAGCTCACCACTCATTACTCCCACACTCATTACTCACGACACTCATAACCTCACCACTCATTACTACCGACACTCATAGCTCACCACTCATTACTCCCACACTCATACCTCACCACTCATTTCTCACACTCATAGCTCACCAACTCATTACTCCCACCCAACCTCACTAATCATTACTCCCACATTCCATCCTCACCACTCATTACTCAACACCCATACCTCACCACTCATTACTCCCTCATCCATACCTCACCACCATTACTCCACACCCATATACCGCAACTACGTCATTACTCCCACATCCATACCTCACACTTCATTACTCCCACACCCATACCCACTACTCAGTCCTCCCACATCCATACCTCCCACTCATTACCTCCCACCTCATAGCTCACCACTCATTTACTCACACTCATACCTCACCACTTTCATTACGTCCGACACTCATACCCTCACCACTCATTACTCCCACACCCATCCTCACCACTCATAACTCCACACCCATACCTTACCACTCATTACACCACAAACATAACCTCACTACTCATTCTACCACACTCATACCTCACCACTCATTACTCACATCACTCATACCTCACACCACTTCATTACATCCCACTCTACCTCACCACTCATTACTCCCCCACCCATACCTCACCACTCATCTCCACAACCCTAACCTCACCACTCATTACTCCCGACATCCAATACCTCACCACTCATTATCACACATCCATTACCTCACCGCTTCATTACTCACACATCCATACCTTCACCATTCATTACTCACAGCTCCATAACTCACCACTCATTAACTTCCCACAACTCATTATGTACCAACACTCATTCCTCACCACTCAATTACTCCCACATCCTACCTTACCACTCATTACTCCCACACTCATACCCACCACTTATTTCAACTCACTCACTCACATCACTCGCTTCGAAGACCGTGTATTTGATCGTACTATGTCAAAATCATTTATTGTTTGAAATCATTAAGACTGTTTATTAATTAAACTGCCTAATATAAAAACCTAAGTACAAGCTGCCCAAAATATACTACCCAACTCGAATGTCGAGTTAATGGCTGCCTTCGTATATCAGTGGTTCTTATACGTACATGTTTTTTATTATTATATTTTATTAAATCTATTTTTTATTTATTTATCTATTTATCTAGTTCATCGGGGACCCCTAATGCCCTCGGGGCCTGAGGCCTGCAGCCTTCATTAACCTCAATGTAAATCCGCCAACTGGCCTGGTTCCTGCATGGTCTTGTCCACAGCGATCGGCTCGCATCGGCAGTTTCACCCTCCCGGTGCGAGCTTGGCGCTCATAAATACCGATCTTATGGGTAATGCCTGGGCCTCACACACGCACACCCACCCATCCCACTTGCTCAAGGGGATGACAGTAATTTATCAGTGACAAAACAATCCCCGTTATGAGTGGGACCAGGGATCGAATTCCGGACGACAGATTGGTGGCCTGACGCTGTACCCACCGAGCTGTCCAGGGTGTGTATTGTGTGTGTTGGTGTGTGTGTGTGTGTGTGTGTTTATTTTATTTTTGCATCATAAAGGAATTGGCCTAGTTGCAATTTATTTTTTTTTTTAGTTCATTTATGTATCAGAATAAATGCTTGGGGGTTGATATTCGAACTGATTTCCAGAAGGGGTCTGGTGTGTGTGGTTAATATATATATATAATACATATATAGATATATATATAATATATATATATATAATATATATATATATATATATATATATATATATATATATATATATATATATATATATATATATATATATATATATTATATACACACCCACAAAAAATATATATATATATATATATATAAAATTTATATATATATATATAAGAGGAAGAGGAAGAGAGGGGGAGAGAGAGAATAAAAAATATATATATATTTAAAATATTTTTTTTCTCTTCCCCTCTCTCTCTCTCTCCCCCTCCCCTCTCTCTCCTCTCGCTCTCTCCTCTCTCTCTCTCTTCTCTCTCTCTCTCCTCTCCTGTTTTTGTGTGTGTGTATATATATATTATATATTATATAATATATATATATAAAATATATATATATATAAAATATATATATATATATTTTTAATATTAATAATAAATAAAAATATTTATATAAAAATATATATATATAAACACCAACACTAAGAACTAAGAAAATGGGAAAGCCCTTCTGGAAATCCGTTCGGTTATCGACCCCAAGCTTTATTTGATTACATAAAAAAATTTAAAAATAAATAAATACGTACTACACCGAAATAACACTAAGGCGCCCCTGCACTAATGTCCCCGGGCGCCATATTTGAAAATTATGCATCACTATTGTTTGTATGTGCCACTGAAGATGATCACCGTTTTTTTATAAACTTATTTCTACCATGTTTTCAGCGTTTTTTTTCCCTTGTATCTGAAAGTATATACGGTTTCAAATTTCGCAAATTTCCTTTTTTCTTTTTCGGGAAACGACGACGGTGGGAGGACACCCCCAGTGGGACTCCCCCGTGGGGGGGAAGGGGGGGAGGTATTCTTCCGGGGGGCCTAATCCCCAAATGAGGCGGCGTCAGGGGGAAGGTGAAACAACTTTATTTGTATTTTTCCCCCATTCAAAGCCCTTTGGATAGTTCAATTTATTGCTGGAAGCTCATATAATAATATTAATATATATAAAAATATATTAAAATTATATATAAAAATATAAATATATATAATATTTATAAAAAATTTTAATATTATGTTCGGGGCCCCCTTTATTTTTTGTCTCGAACAAGGATGAAATAGAGGAGGAAAGAGGGAAGAGAGAAGGAGAGAATTAAGGAAGGGGTGAAGGTGTCTTAAAGACCCCTAGGGCCGTACTTTTGCGATCGCTTGCGTCGCTTGCGAGCTGCCCGGTCAAGTCTCCAAGGGGGGGCGGGTCAGGAGAAGGGTGTTGAAAAATTTTCAAGTAATTTCTCCCATTGAAAGCCTTTGATAGTTAAATTTATTGTTTGTATTTAAATCCCTAATCAGAAACATGTTAAAAGCTTATTAAATGATATATTGGTACTGTAATATCAAGATCAAAAACAGAACTGTCGCCGACAAATTTGGAAATCCCCCCCGACGTGAAAAAATTTGGGAAAATCGCAGATATCGCGACAGTTCCTATCGGCGACAGTTCCGGGCCGTGTGGAGGGGGGGTTGAAAGAGAGAGGGGGGGGGGAAAGGGGAAAAGAGAGAGAGAATCAGAAAAAATCAAATCAGAGAGAAAAAGGAGGAGAGGAGGAAGAGAAAAAAGGAAAATCAAAAAATTAAACAGAAAAAAAAGAAAAAAAAAAGAAAGGGGAAAGAAGAGAGCGAGCGGGGCGAGAGAGAAAGAGAGAGAGAAAAGAAGAAAGAAGAGGGGAAAAGAGAAAGAAAGAGAGAGGATTATGTGGTGCGGGGTTATTTGTAAATGTTTTTGAAAAAACCCTTTAAGGGAGGGCCGCCAAATAAAGGTATTTTTCACATTCCAGCCATTTTTTAAAAGTTACTCCCAAAAAAACTGAACATGTCACGCGTTTCTTGTGAAGTTGGCAGCTGTACGTAATTCTTTCACTTTCAAAAAAAAATTAATTTTTTATTATCAATTTTGAGGGCTCCTCCCTGCAAAACCTCCGTTTTTATTGATATCTGGAAAGTGAATTATTTTATTTGGAGACTTATAAATCCATTACTTTGAACATAATAAAAAGAAAAAATATCTGCTAAAAATGAAAAATGGTAAAAAATTTGCCCATGTGATTTTTTTCTAAACAAAAAAAAAACTCTGATATTTTTTATTGAAATAAAAAAGGGGTAGATTTTCGGGGGTTCATAAAATGGTGATTTTGGTAATTTTTTTTTGCACAGCAATGGTGAGAATAGGAAAAAATTAGCGCGCAATTTTTTAAAATGGGGGTTTCATAAGTAAAAATAACCCCAAAACATACTATTGAGTGACCATGCTGGCTCCCATTTATGTTTCTAGCTCTGCTCTTATTACAAATAATAAATACTCGTCTGTAGTTTTTTTCCTGCAGAAGCACGAAAGCAATTGTGCTGATACATGCAGATCTTATTGCATTTACTTCAGTCTTCAAAGAAATAAATACCTTAGAACAATTAAAATAATATGACAGTAATGCTAGGAGGTGCCTCCCCTTAATTTCTTGTGACATTTCGCACATTTCAGCGTCCTTCTTGTCCAATTTTTTGTATCAGTTATTTGTTCTTTTCTTTTTTAAACTGCATATTTTCCCATTCTTATTTTATACTTACCTTTTCATCTCTTCAAAATTCATCCTTTAACCTCTCGATTATACTAGTTAATATTTCAAATGGTTCTTAAAAGACTACGTATAATAGAAAGACATTTTTGTTTTCTATTTTTTTACCCGTTCCTAATATTTCTGAAAATGTTACAGTTTCAAAATCTTTCGTTTATTTGAGTTATTTAATGCACCTATACTTTTCAAAAATTTAATTGATTCGCCACTGGTACTTTATGCTTGTGATATACCAATTTATTTTTCATTGTTCTTACTCTTCTCCCACATAGGACACATTGCCAATACTTTTTTGTTTGATCTTTTTCACTATTTTTCCAACAAGGATGGAAACTTAAACTAATAATGTAAATAATATACTCGACGAGGCGGTGGTTTGGGATCTGATATCTCTCTCTCTCTCTCTCTCTCTCTCTCTCTCTCCTCTCTCTCTCTCTCTCTCCTCTCTCTCTCTCTCTCTCGTCTCTCTCTCTCTCTCTCTCTCTCTCTCTCTCTCCCTCTCTTTTCTCTCTCTCTCTCTCTCTCTCTCTCTCTCTCTCTCTCTTTTATCCAGACTCCTTTTAAAGACCCCAATAGACTCTGCATTAACCACTTGACGACTTAGTCCATTCCAATCATTCACCACCCTATTTGTGAACCAGTTTCTCCCAATTTCTTTTTTAAATCTACGGTTTTCCAGCTTGAACCCGTTACTTCTTGTTCTACCCTGCTTACTAACCGTAAGAACTTTTCCTACATCGCCTTTATTGTATCCCTTTATCCACTTAATAACTTCTATCAGATCGCCCCTTACTCTACGCCTCTCGAGTGAGTGTAAATTTAATAGTTTCAATCTCTTCTCATAACTAAAGTTACGCATTCCATGAATCATTTTCGTCATCCTTCTCTGCACTGATTCTAACAAGGCTATATCCATCCTGTAATATGGAGACCAAAACTGAACCGCATAGTCTAGGTGAGGTCTGACTAGAGCCAAATAAAGCTTTAGAATAACCTCAGCACTTCTACTTTTAACACTCGAGTGTGAAAAGTAGAAGTGCTGAGGTTATTCTAAATCTTTATTTATTAGGATTTATTACCATGGTAATAAATCCTAACACCCTGTTGGCTCGATTTCTAGCCTCAATACATTGATTCCTAGGACGGAGGTCTGAGCTCACCCGCACTCCCAGATCTTTCTCACCCTCTGAGCTTTTCAGCGATACATTGCGTATGGTGTATCTATTACCAGGATTTTTCCTACAAACATTCATTACGCTACACTTATCAATATTAAATTCCATCTGCCATCTATCTGCCCACTCATTTAATTTATCTAAGTCTCCTTGCAAAATATTTACATCAGACTGTGATCTAGTTATCCTACCTACCTTAGTATCATCCGCAAACTTGCTGATATCACTACTAATCCCACTATCCAAGTCGTTGATGTAAAACAAAAATAGTAATGGACCCAAATTCATCACCTCACTCCCCTCCTCACACCTTTCTCTTCCTTTACGTATTCACCTCACTCGCCTCCCCTCCTTCTTGCTCCACCACCTCATCATCCCCTCCCTCCCCTCCTTCTTGCTCCACCACCTCATCATCCCCTCCCTCCCCTCCTTCTTGCTCCACCACCTCATCATCCCCTCCCTCCCCTCCTTCTTGCTCCACCACCTCATCATCCCCTCCCTCCCCTCCTTCTTGCCCCACACCTCATCTCCCCTCCCTCCCCCCTTCTTGCTCCACCACCTCATCATCCCCTCCCTCCCCTCCTTCTTGCTCCACCACCTCATCATCCCCTCCCTCCCCTCCTTCTTGCTCCCCACCTCATCTCCCCTCCCTCCCCTCCTTCTTGCTCCACCACCTCATCATCCCCTCCCTCCCCTCCTTCTTGCTCCACCACCTCATCATCCCCTCCCTCCCCTCCTTCTTGCTCCGCCACCTCATCATCCCCTCCCTCCCCTCCTTCTTGCTCCACCACCTCATCATCCCCTCCCTCCCCTCCTTCTTGCTCCACCACCTCATCATCCCCTCCCTCCCCTCCTTCTTGCCCCACCACCTCATCATCCCCTCCCTCCCCTCCTTCTTGCTCCACCACCTCATCACCCTCCCTCCCCCCC
>JACEEZ010020466.1:47500-49642 GCA_016584305.1 Chionoecetes opilio | reverse complement strand
ACTGAGAATAGAGGGGGGAGAGGAGAAAGGGGGAGAGAAGACTGAGAGAGAGACAGAGAAAGAGGTAGATAGATAGGTAGGTAGGTAGGTAGATAAATAGATAGATAGATAGATAGATAGATAGATAGTTAAATAGATAGATAGATAGGTAGAGTGATAGAGACAGATATATAGATAGACAGATATATATATATATATATATATATATATATATATATATATATAGAGAGAGAGAGAGAGAGAGAGAGAGAGCGAAAAAAAAAGTGTGTGTGTGTGTGTGCATTTGTGTGTGTCTGTGTGTGTGTGTGTGTGCGTGTGTCTGTGTGTGTGTGTGCATTTGTGTGTGTGAGTGCGTTTGTTTGCTTGCAGACGCACACTCGTAATGAAATCACGAGCCAGTAAACGTGAAAGTAATGCCAAGAAAACTTTGCTCTCTGCAAGAACTTGTATAATTATTTATTAGCATTTATGACGGTAATGATTAGAGTAGCTTAGCTTTATGTTGGAGAATTCCCGTGTTATATTTGTTAACTTTATTCATTACTCGCAAGTTATTTCATAATATTTCTGTTCCTACCTTATTTTCTTTACCTAATTGCATTTTCACAGGATTAAATCAGGTACTTTTAGACTTTGGTATTTTTTATTGTGTTTATACTCTAAGTTTACTCTAGGTTAAGGACGGACCACCAAGTTTAAACCGTGAAACTTTTTGGTTTATTTTTGTCTTTCATTCTAGGACAGTTAAAATCTAGGTTAGATATAATAGCGGGCGTCCTAACTATGCTAACTACATATGTATATAACTATGCTATAACACACACACTATCTCGCCTCAGAAATGTATATGTGTTAACAGCTCTTTTGAGGCATAACCATGCACCCCCTAGCGAACCTTAACACACAGGCCGTGGCTGGTCATAACAAGGCGATTTATGATTTCAACACAAGGGATCGGACACCATTGCTCGGCCACGCACGCCACAACCTCCACACCCTGAAGGAGTTTACGATTCCACAAAAAAAATGAATAGATAACTGACACAAAAAATATGTAAATAAATAGACAAATATATAATGAACGGAAATCAATTAACATCAGTAATATCATTGAATTCGTATAGCAGTGTAGATGCAATAGTCGCAATTTTCCTCCTTCAATGAAATATTAATTGTAGTAAATTAGATAAAAGTAAAATATGATCAAATATATCAGCCAGACAACATTACTGAGGGTCTGTGTTTCGATAACAAGACATGTTATCGTACATGACATGACGTACAAGACATCGTATATCGTTATATATGCATACATACACAGATCAATACATACAAGAAAATGATGTATATTTGTACCAACATATACATGGATACATACATACGTGGGTGTTGAAATACATTGCTGTAACCAGAATATATTTAGACTTTATACTATGCAATCTCTGATACAATATATAATATGCACTTGATTTTTCCGGAAAAAGAAACTCAAGATAATCATCATATATCAATAATATCATGAAATCCATTTGTCATTGTAAAGCATTCAATGACGTAAAGATTATGATCGTGATATTACACACGTGTATATCTACATATATGCATATTTCACAAGTGTTCTGTAAGTGCATGTAAAGCTCCGTCCACACTACCACTCACCACCGTCGGCGCTTGCCGTCGAACAGTGTTCGTCACTCAAAAGTGGCAGTGTGGACACGATGCCGACGAGCAAATTTTAACCGTCGGCGCTGCCCGCCAACATTCAGCAGGTTTAATATTGGGCGGGCATGCCCGTCACTCAGAGTACTTTGGGCAGTTGTTCACGGTGGACCCTCCAACTGAGCAGCTTCACACCACTGGGTTACAGGCAGTGGATGCCGATCCTCCCATTGACGAAACCGCACCCTCTCTTGACGAAGTCAGAGAGGCTGTAGCAAAGTTGAAGGGTGGAAAGGCAGCTGGTGTTTGTAATATCAGTGCGGAGCTCCTCAAAGCTGGGGGTGAGGCCATGATCCGCGGGTTGCATGCTGTCCTGACTGCCGTGTGGCAATCAGGTACCATTCCTCCTGACTGGAAAAGGGGGCTGGTCGTCCCTATCTGGAAAGGGAAAGGGGACCGTCAGGACTGCAACAATTACCGCGG
>JACEEZ010020466.1:15000-42500 GCA_016584305.1 Chionoecetes opilio | reverse complement strand
GATGTTTTCTGACTCAAGAACTGAACAGGGCAAGTATACAAATGAAATTAGGCCATAAAACAATCTCCTACACTCGTGGTGAGTTTATTATGAGTTTGTTATGGGGTGATGGGCCGAGTGGTGAACGGCGGCACCTCACACGCAGACCACCTCGCTTGAGTCGCTTCACCACCCCGGCGGGTAGCTGCCACTAACCGCCACGCATCAGACTGAAGGTATAATGGCTCCCTTTTCCTTAATAAAACCCCAAGCCCTTGTCCATCCAGCCGTGATTGGTATCGGGTGTTAGCCGGGGTTTGTGACCCGCCTCCCGGGGTGGTTGCTTACCCCAAATGGCAGGAAGACCAGTTACGAATAGAGAGATTATCAAGCGGAAAAGATCACCCATAGTGACACCGTAGCGCCACTGCCATATCTCGTACCAGAATCCCCGTGACTTCCGGGTTGTAGAAATCGAGGAAGTTAGTTAAGCTAAACACCGTGCCCTTGAACTCTTTCTGAATGTCTGCCCTGAGGCGGGCACGTGTGTCCTTCACGAGGGGGGGGAGGGGGAGAGGGGAGAGGGAGGAAGGGTGAAGGACGTTACTCGAAAGATTAAAGTCGTCGTAAATTATGAGAAAATGTTTTGCGTGTGCATTTTGTGTGTGTGTGTGTGTGTGTGTGTGTGTGTGTGTGTGTGTGTGTGTGTGTGTGTGTGTGTGTATGTGTATTCATCTAGTTATATTCATTTAGGTGTATTTTACAGGGCCTGAGCTACACTCATATGGCCCCGTCTCCATAGCTACAGTTTATCATTCATCCTTAGTGCTTAGCTTAGTGTTGGCCGAAACCACCACCCCGGGAGGCGGGTCACAAACCCCCGGCTAACACCCGGTACCCATTCACTGCTGGGTGGACAGGGGCTCGGGATTTTAAGAAGACCGCCCATCTGTCTTCGCTCCGCCCGGGGATCGAACCCGGGATCAAATGCAGAAAATAAATTAATGAAAAAAATTATGGTAACAGCTAATGACAGGAGGGAGAGAAAGTGTATGGTGTGTGTGTGTGTGTGTGTGTGTGTGAGCTTTATGAAGAGTTGGGTGTCTCGGGTTTAGTCATTTAGATAACAAACCATTAATATCATCAACTACAACCATTAACATCTCACAAAACCGCCAAGTACGTAATATTATTATGGGCGCCGCGAAGACCCCCACGAGGCTAACTGTAAATATCATTATGTACCTTAGACCCTGATTGTGGCGTTGTTATGATAGCGATAGCGTTGTTATTGGAGACTGATGGTGGTGGTGGCGGTGGTGGTGTAGTGGGCAGTCGAGTGGTATCAGTGGTCTGTGGTATGGTCACCGAGACAACACACACGCTACCCTTCACATACCACTTCAATCAGGAACTACCACGTGTAGGTCTCATGGCCTCTTGTAGCCTTCTTATTTTCTTATGTTCTTATGTTCTTATGTTCTTATGTTCATAGCCTTCATACCACTTCCCCTTCAACCCACTCATCTGCTCCCTTTAACTCCCTTCATCACCTTCCAATCCCTCCCTTCGAATCCCTCTCTCACCCACACACACCAACGCCTTGTGGGACTCTCCTTGTGAATGTGCGCCCAGACGGTTTCAACTTTTAACTCGCGGGTACGAATATAAGTTTACAAGTTTACAAGTTTATTAAAGAAAAGAGGGGGGGAGATTACAGAGAAGGTGGGGGGGTTGTACAAAAATAAAAGAACATAGAAATACATAACAAGGTACGAATACTGTTTACACTAAAGGTACTATAAGAATTTATAATATAGGCAATGTGTATGTGAATATAGAAATGTATGCAAAGCTATGGAAGGAATATACTATCATTCGTGTCGACATGTATACAAGTAGATGCTTGAAAAAAAGTTGTAAAGTGGTTATAGTAATAAAAAAAATAATAATAACCCCGTCGATATTATAATGTTTACATTAGTAATGGTAATTTTTTACATTAGTAAATAGTAATGTTTACATTAAAGTTAATGAACGTGGATCATGTCGCGGCATTACTCTACTACGTCACTTATCGAGGAGTTATCTAGTGTTTGTCCAGTGTGTGTACTTATCTGTGTAGGTAGGTGTCCGGTCACGTCAAGTCCCCAGCACACACACACACACACAGCCGTCACCACAGGCCACGCGGCGACCCACTATAATTTAAGGCCCGTCCAGACTAGGGCTCATGAGGCTGGCGGTGAGGCTGGCGGAGTTGTAAATCGAGGTTTTCAACACCTCGCGCGTCGTGCGGAGCAAATCCAACCCTTCCTGATTCGAGGGACGTGTTGTAGTTCCCCAGTGCTGCCCCAGTGATGGTATTATCAAACTACCAGATGAATAAGATGATATTTAGGAAGACTGAACATATCATCATCTTCACGAGACATTACTGCGTGTCATCAATATAAATAAATTACAGTATACTATAGCAAGAATAAGATAATGATACCAAAGCGAAATAGTGCATAAAAAAAATTCCTCTCTCACCTTTTTTTATTGAACTCCTTGTTATTCATTTAATTTTGCTTACATTGCATGTTTATTTACTGTCTCGGAAGCAACACACTTTTCCGATTCTGACGGTATATGATACGTCTCAATGCAAAAATATTTAGGTGGTCAAAAATTGAAATGAACATCAATCAATCTTGTGACGGAGCGTCGCCTCCCTGCCATGGGGGTGAGGCACACAGTCTGGACGCGCGGGTCGTATTTCAACACATCCACCTGCCTCGTGTATCTACGCATAAGGCACAGTGTGGACGGGGCTTTAAGGGAGTGTGTGGTGTGAGGCGAGAGTTGACGCGGGGCAGTGAGTGGTGAGCGGCGGCGAGGAGACACACACTAATACGGGACAGAAACTTAAGACAACAAAGAAGAAAAGAAGAAAGTGTGACAAAATAAAAGAAGAAGAATATAGTGTGAGCTTAACAAATCAAACTACATAAATTAAGACATTTTTGAGTGGTGAGCGGCGGCGAAGCGACCCACACAAATACAAAAGAACATAAGAACGTAAGTAAATAAGGAAGCTACAAGAGACCGTGAGACCTAAACGTGGTAGTTCCTGTAAATATAGTACTGTACGTATAAGTATCAAGCCATCAAGAAGAGTTTTAGATAAGTGTTGACAACGGAGACGGACAGAGAAAGTTGATAATGATGAAAACGGAAGAACAGTAGCGTGTATTTAGGCCAGTGTTTCTGTCTGTACATCTCAGTGGCTCGTGTGTCTGGCTGTTCGGTGGTTTTACTCGTACAGTACACGTTACAAAGACTAGTCATCATGTGTATTGTAATAAGTACTGTTTGTTGTAAAAGTGTGTATGTAAGTGTGTGTGAGTAAGAGTGGTGGGTGTTGTTGCCCCAGTATTTCCCCAGTGCCCCCCGTGTTGTAGTGCCTGTTGTTCCCCCAGGGGCAGGCAGGTGTTGTTGTGACTGTTGTTCCCCCAGGGGCAGGCAGCTGTTGTAGTGACTGTTGTTCCCCCAGGGGCAGACGGGTGTTGTAGTGACTGTTGTTCCCCCAGGGGCAGACAGGTGTTGTAGTGACTGTTGTTCCCCCAGGGGCAGGCAGGTATTGTAGTGACTGTTGTTCCCCCAGGGGCAGGCAGGTGTTGTAGTGACTGTTGTTCCCCCAGGGGCAGGCAGGTGTTGTAGTGACTGTTGTTCCCCCAGGGGCAGGCAGGTGTTGTAGTGACTTGTTCCCCCAGGGGCAGGCAGGTGTTGTAGTGACTGTTGTTCCCCCAGGGGCAGGCAGCTGTTGTAGTGACTGTTGTTACCCCAGGGGCAGGCGGGTGTTGTAGTGACTGTTGTTCCCCCAGGGGCAGGCAGGTGTAGTGACTGTTGTTCCCCGAGGGGCAGGCGGGTGTTGTAGTGACTGTTGTTCCCCCAGGGGCAGGCGGGTGTTGTAGTGACTGTTGTTCCCCCAGGGGCAGGCGGGTGTTGTAGTGACTGTTGTTCCCCCAGGGGCAGGCGGGTGTTGTAGTGACTGTTGTTCCCCCAGGGGCAGGCGGGTGTTGTAGTGACTGTTGTTCCCCTAGGGCAGGCGGGTGCTGTAGTGACTGTTGTTCCCCCAGGGGCAAACGGGTGTTGTAGTGACTGTTGTTCCCCCAGGGGCAGGCGGGTGTTTTAGTGACTGTTGTTCCCCCAGGGGCAGGCGGGTGTTGCAGTGACTGTTGTTCCCCCAGGGGCAGGCGGGTGTTGTAGTGACTGTTGTTCCCCCAGGGCAGGCGGGTGTTGTAGTGACTGTTGTTCCCCCAGGGGCAGGCGGGTGTTGTAGTGACTGTTGTTCCCCCAGGGGCAGGCAGGTGTTGTAGTGACTGTTGTTACCTCAGGGGCAGGCGGGTGTTGTAGTGACTGTTGTTCCCCCAGGGGCAGGCAGGTGTTGTAGTGACTGTTGTTCCCCAGGGGCAGGCAGGTGTTGTAGTGACTGTTGTTCCCCCAGGGGCAGGCGGGTGTTGTAGTGACTGTTGTTCCCCAGGGGCAGACGGGTGTTGTAGTGACTGTTGTTCCCCCAGGGGCAGGTGGGTGTTGTAGTGACTGTTGTTCCCCCAGGGGCAGGCGGGTGTTGTAGTGACTGTTGTTCCCCCAGGGGCAGACGGGTGTTGTAGTGACTGTTGTTCCCCCAGGGGCAGGCGGGTGTTGTAGTGACTGTTGTTCCCCCAGGGCAGCGGGAAGTGTAGGCAGGGGTGTTGCAGTGACTGTTGTTCCCCCAGGGGCAGGCGGGTGTTGTAGTGACTGTTGTTCCCCCAGGGGCAGGCGGGTGTTGCAGTGACTGTTGTTCCCCCAGGGGCAGGCGGGTGTTGCAGTGACTGTTGTTCCCCCAGGGGCAGGCGGGTGTTGTAGTGACTGTTGTTCCCCCAGGGGCAGGCGGGTGTTGTAGTGACTGTTGTTCCCCCAGGGGCAGGCGGGTGTTGTAGTGACTGTTGTTCCCCCAGGGGCAGGCGGGTGTTGTAGTGACTGCTGTTTCCCCAGGGGCAGACGGGTGTCGGGCCACGATGACGGACACCAACAAGTTTGACGACCTGCTCACCCACCTCGGCACCGGACGCTGGAACATGATCTACTTCATCGCCGTCTCCTACTGTGAGTCTGACATGCATACATATGTACACGCGCCCTGCCATACACCAACTACACAACGATGTACTGTATGTAGTAGACACACACACACACACACACACACACACACACACACACACACACACACACACACACACACACACACACACACACACACACACACACACACGACTCCCATACACCAACAACGATATACTGTGTGTATGCACACACACACACACACACACATACACATATATATATATATATATATATATATATATATATATATATATATATATATATATATATATATTATATATTATATATATATATATATATACACACACGTGAGTACTCCAGTAGTGTAGTGGTAGCACGCTCGGTTCACAACCGAGAAGTCCCGGGTTCGATCCCCGGGCGGAGCGAAGAGAGATGGGCGGTCTTCTTAAAACCTGAGTCCCTGTCCACCCAGCAGTGAATGGGCACCGGGTGTTAGCCGGGGGTTTGTGACCCGCCTCCCGGGGTGGTGGCTTCCCCCAACACTAAGTACTAAGTAAGGAAAATAAAATGAAGATATGACCATACGAATGTAGCTCAGGCCCTGTAAAATACAACTAGATGAATACACACACACACACACACACACACACACACACACACACACACACACACACACACACACACACACACACACACACACACACAGGCTATTGTCCTGTCTTGCCACTCAGCAGGTCTTGGGTTCGAAGCTCACTCAGGTTTTTAGGGCGTTTGCAATATCTCTTTAGGAAAATGGAGACGAGAGCAGCACTGAGAGCAAATAATATTATTAGTCTTGGAAGGAAGTGAGAAAGTACTGGCAATATGTTTTTGATATATGTACGGTACATGAAATCGATGACAGAGTCATAGACAATAACATTATAGACGAAAGCAATATGTTTTTGCTTCCAGATAATGCAGAGATGTAGATGGAAGTCAAAATAATAGATACTTGCAAAGAGCTGCAGGGTGAAATAATCAAACTACGAGAATGGAGCATCGTGTGTCCCATGGAATCTGGCGTGGAAAATGTCTCGATGCAAAGTTGTGGAAAAGGAAAACAAAAGTGGAATCTCGGGTCAGGAAATACAAGCCTTTCTTTCCTGCATCGCAAAGGAAAGTGTCAAAAAAAGGGGCAAAAAGGGCAAAAAAAAAGAGGGAACGACAACCCCACTTTGTTGTCAATCCCTATAAAGAAGGCAGTAAGAGAAAAGAGAAGGGGGATGGGCCTATTTAGTTCGCCACACACATCAGGAAAAAAAGACTGGAGCGATTTTAGTATAAGCTATGACAGGCAGATAATAAATGAATGATTATTATAGGACATATACTACACATTGCTAACTGATATCAGAATACCCTTGACTCACATAGATAAAAGAATCAATGTTGATGAAGATAATAACATTACATTATCAGCCCAACACTGGAGTATGCATCTGAAGTTTTGACTCCCCAACTGAAAATACAAAAAAATCATATAGATAAGACTGAAAAAGAGTAAAGGGCTGCTGTAAGACGAGTCTAACAATCTGAACTGCAAATAAATTTATTAGGTTAATGAGTTAGGTTCGTAAGGAGAAACAGACATTGTGAACACGATAACTGGAACTGTTCCCGCCGTAGGCGAGTGTTCCAATTTTTGGTAATTTGGTACTTACAACCAGTAAAGTAAGAGGTTGAAAGTACTCTTTTCTTATGTATTTTGATGCGTTAAGAATGATGATCGCACTCAAAGTCGTTGGAAATGCATCATATTGCAGTTATCTCGCCTTTTTCCCTGCTTTAGGTTAGACTTCTCGACCAACGCCCAGGTTAGGTTAGTGAACTAGCGGGGGGGTCCGGGCGCCCACTCCCCCCAGTTGTGCTCAGGAGGGTTCTAGTCCGGCGTGACAGAGCCCTGTGCTGGTCCCGGTTCCCAGCCAGCCTGGCAGCGCGACTCTCCTCGATTTTCTCCAGCGTCTCCGTCGAGACAAAACCACGCCTTGACCTCGGGCGCTCCCCAATACACTCCTTGGCAGCCTGTAGAGTTTCACGTTTGAAGGTATCCCACAGTTCTACAGGGTCCCCGAGAGCACCGAGCACATCAAACCGATTAGAGACTGCCACCGCATACTCATGAGCACATGTCAAGTCCTTCAGTTTCTCAAGATGAAACACAGTATGGTTACCTCTTGAGATTCTTCTGGACTTGACATGAAGCTTAAGTGTAGCAACAACAAGTCTGTGATCTTTTCCAAAGAACTCAGCACTCCGGTAAACCCTGCAGTTCTGGAGGATCCTCCAACGAGTACTAACGAGGATGTGGTCGATCTCCTTAGTTAGCCCTCCGGCATTACTATACCATGTCCAGCGGTGCAGCTCTGGCCTCTGATACCAAGAACCTGCAATTCTCAACCTTCTGGATCTTGCAAAGTTCAGAAGCAGAGAACTGTTGGTGTTTCTGGTACCGGAGCCATGGGGACCAACACATAACTCGTAGCCATCTCTTATCCATCTCATCATCTCTACGTGTCAAATCAGCGATTGCACCGTGAGACTGAATCGAGGCCTATTACCTGCATAGTCCGTCAGCGCTAACTTCGGCTATATGGGCATGTGGCACGCTACCCTGAAACCGATCCTTCCCATCGGGTTGTATCTGTAAGAGACAATCCGGCGTGGAGGAGGCCAAGGGGGCGCCCACAAGGCTCGTGGCTGGGGCAAGTTGATGTTTCTTGTCGAGAGCTGCTTGGTAGGGGAAAGGAGCCTGCATGGGAACTTGCGCGTGGTGACCCCCGGGAGAGGCGTCGTAGAGTGGGCGAGGCGACGCGCCCCCCGGCGTATGCCCCCAATGATTGATTGATTGATCATGTTTTAATTAATCATGTTTATTATATGATATTAATATGATATTAGCTTTATATACACACCCAAAAGATGCACTATAGAGGAGAGAGAAGGTTATAAGGAATTTCAGTTTCCCAAATGCAGCAACAGCCCCCTGCAATGGAATGCACTACCACGGACTCAGGCGTCAGGTAGTTAGTGCGGAGTCAATAGGGAGCTTTAAAAGGAGGCTAGATCATGTCATGGATGGGGATGAAACGTATACACGTAGGTAGTATTAATTTAGTAACAGGAACTACCACGTGTAGGTCTCGCGGCCTCTTGTAGCTTCCTTATTACCTCCGCCAACGAAGTTGGAGGGAGGTTGTGTTTTCACCCCGATCTGTTTGTTTGTTTTTGTTTGTTTGTTTGTTTGTTTGTTAGTGTACAGGATTTCTCGAAAAGTTACGACTAGATTCAAACTTGGTATACCAAGTCTATTTGGTATAAAGAAGAACTGATTTAATTTTGGATGAAATCGAATCACAACTGTTGCCATGGCAACCAATTGATGAAATATTCGGGCGCAGGTATGTGCTCTACTGAGTGCCCCCCCCCTAGTTGTGGGTGTATCAATGCGACTTTTGCCTCGCACACAATTATCTGAATGGAAATGAATGATCACGATTGTTAGGTGCATTTTCACCGTGCTAATTATTATCCTGTCATACCGAGTCGTCTTGAATACTGAGGAAGTTATTGTCTTACCGCAGGGCTGTTGCTGGTGCCTCCGCAGTTCATCAGCGGAGTGTACCTCGCGCCTAACGTCAACCACACCTGCCTACCTCCAGAGGGAAACGAGAGTGTGATAATAGCAGAGTAAGTCGTGAAGGTTTTAATTGTGCTGTGTGAAAATTGTGGCTACTATTTTCTTATTCTGATGTGTTTGAATTTGTATCATTACCTCCGCCAACGAAGTTGGAGGGAGGTTATGTTTTCACCCCGATCTGTCTGTTTGTTTGTTTGTTTGTTAGTGTACAGGATTTCTCAAAAAGCTACGAATAGATTTGGACCAAACTTGGTATACCAAGTCTATTTGGTATAAGGAAGAACTGATTTAATTTTGGATGAAATCGAATCACAACTGTTGCCATAGCAACCAATTGAAAATCCGATTTTCCGTATCCTTTAACATGGTGAATGAAATATTCGGGCGGAGGTATGCGCTCTACTGAGTGCCCCCCCCCCCCACCCTAGTTACTATTTGTTTTTTTATGGAAGGTGAAGGGAAATAAGTAAGGTTAACAAAATGCTGAAGAGATATTAGTTTTTGTTTTTATTCTTCTGTGCGAGGGTTGTTGTAGATACGTAAGGTTAACGGAATGTTAAGAGCAAATTGTGTATTGCCCCCACGCAGAGACTCGTGCAGCTACAGCGTGGTGGTGGAGGGCGGCGAGGAGGTGGAGGAGGCGTGCACCGAGTGGCTCTTCGATGCCTCGGTCTTCACCAACACTCTCACCTCGAAGGTACGGGAGGGCAAAACCACGAGTGGCGGGAACATTTTCATTTCTTTGAATTTTTTTTTTTAAGTCAAAAAACATGATGAAAATTTTATTATAGTACATTCTTCAGACTGGAAAAAAGAGACATTGGGTATCTTTGTGTGTGTGTGTGTGTGTGTGTGTGTGTGTGTGTGTGTGTGTGTGTCAATGTGTGTGTGTGTGTGTGTGTGGGGAGGGCGAGATCAGTACCACAGATAACAAATGACGTTTCGTATGCGAGGCATGGCTTCTGTCCCGTAAAGTTTCATTAATTACCTCCGTCAACGAAGTTGGAGGGAGGTTATGTTTTCACCCCGATCTGTCTGTCTGTTTGTTTGTTTGTTTGTTTGTTTGTTAGTGTACAGGATTTCTAGAAAAGTTACGAATATATTTGGACCAAACTTGGTATACCAAGTCTATTTGGTATAAGGAAGAACTGATTTAATTTTGGATGATATCGAATCACAACTGTTGCCATAGCAGCCAATTGAAAATCCGATTTTCCCTATCCTTTAACATGGTGAATGAAATATTCGGGCGGAGGTATGCGCTGTACTGAGTGCCCCTCCCCCCCTAATTCAATCTGTTTCCTTGGTCTTAAATACTATAGGCCATTCAGATAAGAAAATCGGCTCTATTTCTCCCGTTTAGCGCGGAACGGTTGGTAGGCCTGCTAGACAGAAATGTCTTATATCTCATCACTCCACCTCATTCAGAAAATATTTATATTTCTAATATGAAATATAATAAAGAATAATATATCTTCTATAAGCAGTCATTGTACAACTATAGCACAATTTTCAAAACTCGATAGGATAAAAAACTAAGTCTAGGCTAATGACGATGAGTGTAAGTCAGAGGATAAATGTTTATGGTTTATACCACTTTTTGCTGATAATCGATAATAACCTAGATAACCTAGATAACCTAGATACTTGACCTTGAGATTATTCAAGATAATTTGAAATTATCTTGAATAATCTCAAGGTCAAACCCTTCGCCCCAGTTAAAGTTTTTCAATGCATCTATTATGCTCAGATTTATCACCATCTGAATGATTGTAATCCCATTTGGTCCACCACTTATCCCCGCCATTTAAACCATCTTATCTCTTCTATGTCGCTTTTTATCTAAAAACTGAAAGTACCATCGTATTCAGGAGAAGTTCATGTACGAGAAGACGTGTATTATTCAACTCTCTCTCTCTCTCTCTCTCTCTCTCTCTCTCTCTCTCTTACTCTTTTTTTTTCTCTCTCCCATCACTTAAGGTCTTTAGTACTTTTAAGTGTCTTTAAGGTTGTCGACTCCAGGACTACAGCAAAACACAAGCATCCTTATCGCCCCTAAAGTGATTATTCATCAAGAAAGATGCACGTCGATAGCACCGATTCACCTCTGTGTGTGTGTGTGTGTGTGGTAATATATATGATTTATGTAGGTTGTTAAAAGTTTGATTATTAACTAGACACACACACACACACACACACACACACACACACACACACACACACACACACACACACACACACACACACACACACACACACACACACACACACACACACACACACACACACACACACATATTATTTGACCATTCAGTTTACGGCTCCTTTTCCTTTTCTTTCATGACCTCCTCGCCTCCTTCTCCCTCCACAGTTCTCCCTAGTCTGTGACAAGAGCCACCTGCGGGCCGGCCTATCAGAGTATTTTCATTCTGGGCACTTTTCTTTCTCCTCTCCTGGGCGGTTATCTTGCGGACAGGTACGTGTGTGTGTGTGTGTGCGTGGCTTTGTGTGTGTGCGTGTTTGTGTGTGTCTGTGTTTGTATGTGTGTGCGTATGTATTCATCTAGTTGTATTTTACAGGGCCAGAGCGACGCTCGTATGGCCCCGTCTCCATATCAATATTTTTATCATTACCTCCGCCAACGAAGTTGGAGGGGTTATGTTTTCACCCCGATCTCTCTGTCTGTCTGTCTGTCTCTGTGTTTGTTAGTGTACAGGATTTCTCGAAAAGTTGCGAATAGATTTGGACCAAACTCGGTATACCAAGTCTATTTGGTATAAGGAAGAACTTATTTAATTTTGGATGAAATCTATTGACAACTGTTGCCATGGCAACCAATTGATGAAATATTCGGCCGGAGGTATGCGCTCATACTGAGTGCATATATATATATATATATATATATATATATATATATATATATATATATATATATATATATATATATATATATATATATTATATATATATATATATATATATAATATATATATATATATATATATATATATATATATATTGATATTTCAGGGTGACAAAGACACTCGTCATACTTGGGGTTGTTTATGCGCAACGTTTCGCCAAAGGCACTTGGCATCATCAGGCTAAAAATAGTTAAAAATTTAATATATTGCAATGCTAAAAAGCGAACATCTAAAAAATTTATTTCTAAGAAACAATAAAATATTCCTATATTATCTAAAATTACTAACTAATAAATAAAATATAATTTGTACTAAACGGACCTTGGTGTGTATGCTGTCTGAGTTGGTAGAGTTCTGAATGAACACTAGTTTCGCGGGTAACATTTCAACTTGTGTGGGGCGATCGAACCGAGAGTCGGGCAATCGAAACAAGGATAGTCATTTGAGTATATGTAGTTGGTGTGAAATGACTTGGTTATTAAGATCAGGGGACAGATGCTTGATGTGTATGGATTCTAATAATTTAGTGTCACTAGGGTAGTGTGCCTTGGATAGGATACTAAAGTCATTCATAGAAAAAGGGTGATCTAAATCATGTGAGTGTGAGCGGATTGCAGATTGCGAAGGTGAAGAAATGGGTCGACCAGTACGTGCAGAAACACCTTTATGCTCAGAAAGCCTAAGGGTTAGATTCCTTGTCGTCTCGCCGACGTATCTAGCGTTACAACTAGAACATTTGAATTCGTAAATTATGTTAGAAATAAGGGCTTTAGGTATAGAGTCTTTATATTTGAATAAAGAGCTCATTTCAAATATAAAGACTCTATACCTAAAGCCCTTATTTCTAACATAATTTACGAATTCAAATGTTCTAGTTGTAACGCTAGATACGTCGGCGAGACGACAAGGAATCTAACCCTTAGGCTTTCTGAGCATAAAGGTGTTTCTGCACGTACTGGTCGACCCATTTCTTCACCTTCGCAATCTGCAATCCGCTCACACTCACATGATTTAGATCACCCTTTTTCTATGAATGACTTTAGTATCCTATCCAAGGCACACTACCCTAGTGACACTAAATTATTAGAATCCATACACATCAAGCATCTGTCCCCTGATCTTAATAACCAAGTCATTTCACACCAACTACATATACTCAAATGACTATCCTTGTTTCGATTGCCCGACTCTCGGTTCGATCGCCCCACACAAGTTGAAATGTTACCCACGAAACTAGTGTTCATTCAGTCCTCTACCAACTCAGACAGCATACACACCAAGGTCCGTTTAGTACAAATTATATTTTATTTATTAGTTAGTAATTTTAGATAATATAGGAATATTTTATTGTTTCTTAGAAATAAATTTTTTAGATGTTCGCTTTTTAGCATTGCAATATATTAAATTTTTAACTATTTTTAGCCTGATGATGCCAAGTGCCTTTGGCGAAACGTTGCGCATAAACAACCCCAAGTATGACGAGTGTCTTTGTCACCCTGAAATATCAAGATGTACTACCAAATAAGAAAATCATATATATATATATATATATATTATATATATATACGTATATTTGATAAAATATTCGGTCGGAGGTATGCGCTCTACTGAGTGCCCCCCCCCCCCCCCCCCATCTAGTCTTATTTTTGTATTCATTTCATATTTTCTCTCCATTTCCTCCTCCCGCCCTCTCTCTCCCTCCCTTTCGTAGGTATGGTATGGTAATAAAATCTATCTATCTATCTTTCTATCTATCTATCTATCCAGGTACGGACGCAAGGTGGTGGTGGTGGTGACGCAGGTCCTCAACATATTTTTCTGCGTCATCATTGTTTTCTTCACCAATTTTTTCGCCATCTTGGTCATCCGCTTCTTTTTGGGCACCTGTAACATGCTCACCTTCTTCATTCTGGGTGAGTATTGCTTAAATATATACACACACTTGTCTGTATGTACTACATACATATGTATTTACCTATAGTTGTAGCATACAGGGCTTGAGCTATACTCGTGTGGTCCTGTATCCATATCTATATTTACCCGTATTTTTTATTTACGTGTGTGTGCGTGTGTATGTGTGTGTTTGTGTGTGTCTCTGTGTGTGTGTGTCTGTGTGTGTGTGTGTTGTGTGTGTTGTGTGTGTTTTGTGTGTGTGTGTGTGTGTGTGTGTGTGTGTGTGTGTGTGTGTGTGTGTGTGTGTGTGTGTGTGTAGCCCTGGAGGTGTGTGAGCCCAAGCACCGGGGCACCGTGGGCATCCTGACGGGGCTGCCCTGGGCGCTGGGTACCATGGCGTGGGGCGGGGTGGCCTACCTCATCCGGGACTGGCGGTGGCTGCAGCTGGCTGTGTCCCTGCCCAACGTGCTCATCCTGCCCGCCCTCTAGTGAGTCCATGCCTTGCCTTACCGCCCTTTGATGTGCTCATAGGCTATGCGGGATGCCGGTGTCGTGTGAGCAGCAGTCTGTTTACGAGGTGCAGTCCGCCTTTGTTTACTAACAAAAGAAAATGGGAACTGCGCACACGTTGAGAGGAATATTTACTAATATTGACTTGTTGATCAGCAAAGGCATGTCCAGGCGTCCTACGACAACAAACCTGTCTTCTTTATTTATCAACAAAAAGGGGGGGGGGGTACACGAAGTGGAACACTCGCCGACGTCGGCGAGAATTCCTATCGGCGACAGTTATAGGTAGGGTTTTGAGCATATATGATATATGAGGCATTCAATTTCGTACAGAAATGTCCTGTGAGCCGGAGATGGGGCCTTAACCACCCGTGTTCAAGAATGCAATCTGCCCCACACAGGTATCATATTCATCTGATACACATCAAAATAATATTTTCTTTTTAATTAGCAGATGCTGGGATTCCGTAAATTTACTCGTGATTCACTGCAAACAGGCTATATAATGGTCCTTCACATCAGTAATACAAAAGCAGAGCGCATTATTCGATTCATGAATGTTTTTCCTATGAAAGAATACCTAACGGTAACCTAACCTAACCATTACCGTCGGCGAGTTTTTCCTATTTGTGTAGGGACGAGAATTTCGGTAGACGAGAGTACCAGGTACCATGAGGCAAGGATGGGTAATGTCACCGTGGTTATGCAACTTGTTTATGGATGGAGTAATAAGATAAATCAAAGCAAAATCTAACTTAACCATTACCGTCGGCGAGTTTTCCCTATTTGTGTAGGGACGAGAATTTCGGTAGACGACAGTACCAGGTACCATGAGGCAAGGATGGGTAATGTCACCGTGGCTATGCAACTTGTTTATGGATGGAGTAATAAGATAAATCAAAGCAAAGGTTGGTGATGTTGGTACATATATAGACTCAGAGTATGCATTGGCTCGTCAAGTAACACTTAAACCATGATGTACCACTACTTATTATGAGGAAAGACAACAAAAGGAAATCAATTAATAAGGTATTTTAATACTATCATAACCATGAATATGTAGGCAATCTAAAAGAGAAGACGACGACGATGAAAAAAATTCGAGTTGTTTTGGGCGAAATTGATATTCCAGGTGCTATATTTCCGTGATCTGTTCTCGCTGACAACATAGAGAAGACCTGAGGTGATGGCTGATGTGCAGAGGCTTCTAAACCAGGAAAACAGTCACAGCAGAGTCTCATTAAGAAGTAGGCAAGTGGTAGGGACACAGTACGTACACATTCATAGAAAATGTCAAAATCTTTCTGAATCAAATTCCTCTCGTGACTTCTGGCATCTAGCTAATAACATCTCTAGCAATTTTTCTTCTTCATCTTTCCCTCCTATGCTTCACCCAGATGGCTCCACAGCTGTCTCATCTACTTCTAAAGCTGAACTGTTCGCTCAAACATTTGCTAAAAATTCCACTCTGGCTGATGAAGGGCTTGTTCCTCCTTCTCCTCCACCCTCTGACTTTATTATGCCTGTCATTAAGATCCTTCGGAATGATGTTTTCTTTGCCCTTTCTGGCCTAGATCCTCGGAAGGCTTACGGTCCTGACGGAGTCCCTCCTATTGTTCTCAAAAACTGTGCTTCTGTGCTTGCACCTTGCCTGGTCAAACTTTTCCGTCTATGTCTATCTACTTCCACCTTTCCTTCTTGCTGGAAGTTTGCTCACATCCAACCTGTTCCTAAGAAGGGTGACCGTTCTAATCCTTCAAACTACCGTCCTATAGCTTTGACTTCCTGCCTTTCTAAAGTTTTTGAATCTATACTTAATAAGAAGATTCTTAAGCATCTATCTGCTCACAATCTTCTATCTGATGGTCAGTACGGTTTCCGTAAAGGGCGATCTACTGGCGATCTTCTAGCTTTCCTTACTGAATCTTGGTCATCCTCCTTTAGGGGTTTCGGTGAAACTTTTGCTGTTGCCCTTGACATATCAAAAGCTTTTGATAGAGGGTGGCACAAATCTTTAATTTCCAAACTACCCTCATTCGGTTTCTATCCTTCTCTCTGTACCTTCATTTTAAGTTTCCTTTCAAACCGTTCTATTGCAGCTACTGTAGACGGACATTGTTCTTCTCCTAAATCTATCAATAGTGGTGTTCCCCAGGGTTCTGTCCTATCACCCACTCTCTTTCTATTATTCATTAATGATCTTCTAAGTCTAACTCAAAGCCCTATCCACTCCTACGCTGATGATTCTACCCTGCATTTTTCAACGTCGTTTATTAGACGTCAAACTCAACAGGAACTAAGTGATTCACGGAGAGATGCCACCGAACGCCTAGCTTCTGATCTTTCTATTATTTCTGATTGGGGCAAAGCAAACCTTGTTTTGTTCAATGCCTCAAAAACCCAATTTCTTCACCTATCTACTCGACAAAACCTACCAGATAACTATCCCCTCTTCTTCAATGACACTCAACTGTTTCCTTCTTCTACAATGAACATTCTAGGACTATCCTTTACTAAAAATCTGAACTGGAAATCCCATATCTCATCTCTTGCTAAAACAGCTTCTAAGAAGTTAGGTGTGCTGTGGCGTCTGCGTCCTTTTTTTTCTCCCTCCCAATTGCTTGCTCTACAGGGGCCTGATCCGCCTATGTATGGAGTATGTCTCACATGTTTGGGGAGGATCCACTCATACAGCTCTCCTAAACAGGGTTGAGTCAAAAGCTTTTCGTCTCATCAACTCCTCTCCTCTGACTGACTGTCTTCAATCTTTAAATCACCGCCGCAATGTTGCTTCTCTTGCTCTCTTCTACCGTTATTTTCATGCTCACTGCTCTTCTGAACTTGCTAACTGCATGCCTCCCCCACTCCCGCGGCCTCGCTGCACAAAACTTTCTACTCATTCCCATCCCTATTCTGTCCATCTTCCTAATGCAAGAGTTAATCAGTATCTTTACTCTTTCATCCCTTTCACTGGTAAACTCTGGAATTCTCTTCCTGTTTCTATTTTTCCACTTTCCTATGATTTAAATCTTTTCAAAAGAAGAGTAACAAGACACCTCCCGAACTAAATTGGCCTACCCCTTTGTTTTTATTTTATTCTCTTACTGTCTTCTTTATAGGGACTGGCAACTAAGCGGGCTTTGTGTTACCCATTTTTGTTGTGCCCTTGGCCAGTTCCCTGTGATGTAAAAAAAAAAAAAAAAAAAAAAAAAAACGTACCTTACCACTTGGTTACCTTTTGACGAGGCTCTGTTGTGACTCTGTTTTCCTGGTTTAGAAGCCTCTGCACATCAGTCATTACCTCAGGTCTTCTCTATAGTGTTGTCAGCGAGAACAGAGCACAGTAATATAGCACCTGGAATATCAATTTCGCGCAAAATAACTCGAAATTCTTCCATCGCCGTAGTTTTCCCTCCGTAGGTCCACCCGCGGCGACCCCGACTTATCCCCACAATGCACCGATGTAAACAAACCGTGACGTAGTTATGTCTGGGGCCATTAAAATGAAAATACTATGTTTATGTGTATCAGATGAATATGATACCTGTTTGGGGCAGATTTCATTCCTGAACACGGGTGGTTAAGGCCCCATCTTCTGCTCACAGGACATTTCTGTACGAAATTGAATGCCTCATGTATCATATATGCTCAAAACTCTACCTACCTATAACGGTCGCCGATAGGAATTCTCGCCGACGTCGGCGAGTGTTCCACTTCGTGCCCCCCCCCCCCCTTATGTTGATAAATAAAGACGGGTTTGCTGTCGTAGGACGCCTATGCCTGGACATGCCTTTGTTGATCAACAAGTCAATATTAGTAAATATTCCCCACAACGCGCGCGCAGTTCCCGTTTTCTTTTGTTAGTAAACAAAGGCGGACTGCACCTCGTAAACAGACTGCTGCTCACACGACACCGGGATGCATATTTTCGTTCTGCACTCACATTTCAGCCAGTCCCCCCCCCCCCTCCCTCCCCGCTTCGGCCACCTCCTCCACTCGCTCGGCCCCGCCCACTCACTTGCTGATTCCATCATAATCAATAGACTTTTAATTTGATAGCATGTCTATTAATCTTGGATTCCACGTTCTAACCTGACTGTAATTTAGCCTAATGGTAACCTAATGTAACATTTACTGGCAGAAATTACTTATTTATAAACTTGAGGGGGGCGATGGGGGTGGTCTAACCAAGGTCAGATTATTTGTAATAGTTTATTGTGACGTGGCATCAGCGAATGAGTGGGCGGAGCTGAGCGGCTGGAGAAGGCGACCGAAGCGGGAGATGGGTATGGGAGAATGGCCGAAATGTGAGTGCAGAACGGAAATATGCTGCCGGGATACTTCTTCTTTATAATGTTGAGGCAGAACCTTTGTAGGGTAAGTGTGTTGTACGCACTATGGTGTAAGTACATGTGTGTATTCCCCCTACAGCCTGATGGACGAGTCGCCGCGGTGGCTGATCGTGCGTGGCCACCACGAGCGGGCGCTGCGGGTGCTGCACAAGGCGGCGCGATGGAACCGCGTCACCCTGCCAGAAGACCGCGAACTGCGCGCCCTCATGAAGGACATTCAGGAGGAGGTGGGGGAGCGTGGCCTTAGCACGTACTGATAGCCTGATGCTGTGTTTGCACCAATCACTAATTTGTTAGACACCACAACTATTACAAGAAATTTCTTAGATAAATCAATGCACCATAATAATAATAATAATAATTTTACTATTGCCTGGAGGCATACATACAAAAAACAAAGCGATAAGAACAAGCCAAGGAGTAAACCTCAGTACTAGAGCAAAAACAAAAACAAGAACAAAGTACAGGCACATCAGGGGACATGGTATCAAAGTACATAGAAAAGCATATATGGACACATGTGCTACCCCACATTCTGCACAAACAGCAGACCCAGCCACCGCTGTTGTATAGGTCCACATACATATGCCGAGCTCTGCCTGACAGAGGTGATGATGGAGTTCGTAGAGATATCCACCCTACTCCTTAAACTGAACACGGAAAGTCGATGGATCACATCCAGATTGTTCACCCCGTTCCTACCGAAAGCCAGGGACGAGCTGCACCACCTGGGCAGCCCCAGAAGCCTCTTAAGGATATCATTGTGACAGACCTTAAGGCGGTTCATAGTGGCCACCTTGTACCGCGACCACAGCGAGTTGCAGTATATAGAGTAGCAGTGACTCCTGAATAACTCCATCTTCACCTCTCTGCTACAGTAGGAGAATTTCCTCTGTAGAGTATTTCCCACAACAAGAAGCTTGGTGGTCTGCTTGATGATATCATCATCATCAGTCATGTCGTGGGATATAACATGGCCTAGGTATGCGAATCTAACCACAAAAGTGAGGGCAGACCCACCGAGCCATGCTGTTTTCAGGTAATTCACCTGAGCGCGTGCCGGTGATACTACCATGCACTCTGTCTTAGTGGTGTTGTAGACAATGTCATGCTTGGCAGCATACACCTGACACACATTGATAAGGTCCTGCAACGCATCCGCAGTGGGTGCGAGCAGTACCATATCATCAGCATAGCTCAGTGAGTTGATGTGAGTTGACCCATCATGTATGTGGCAGCCGATACCTGTATCACGAAGGTTGGCACTGAGATCATCCATCCCTGTACACATTGTACAGGTAGGGGGATAAAATCCCCCCTTGCCGAATACCATTGGCAGTACTAAAGGACAGCGATAAGGAATTACCCCACTTAACAGTAAATTCCTGGGTAGTGTACCAGTACATTAATAAATTAACAATGTGCCCAGGTGTACCCCTGACGAGAAGTTTATGAAAGAGCTTCCAGTAATTAACTCTGTCAAACGCCTTTCTGGCATCCAGGAAACACAGATAAACAGGTGAATTTATGGAAGTGTAGTAATGAATGATATTCTTCAATGTCCACACACATCTCAGTGCCAAGGCCTTTCTTATAGCTGAACTGATCGTCCAGTGTATACAGGTAGGCCTCAAGACGATGGAGCACCACTTTCTCCAGCATCTTGGACAGGGCGGTTGCTATGGCAATGGGCCTGTAATTGCCAGAGTTAGCAGGGTCCTTCACGTTGCTCTTAAGTAAAGGCACTATAAGCACTGCCAAGACCTGACTGGGTATGTACTGATGGCAGACACAGGCATTGATGAAGAGACAGAGCCAAGTAACCAGGCTGGGGAGCGCACACTTAAATGCCCCAGATGGGAGCCCATCCATACCCAAAGCCTCACTGGAGGAGAGACTTTGCAATACCCCTCTCATTTCCTCGTGATCCACGCTGCGGAAACCCTGCAGCGACACACCACGCATCCCACCACGCAGGGCATTCTCACTCTCCTCGTCCCTCACACAGTTGAGAATGTCCTTGAAATGTTCTCCCCACATGGAGGCGATGCCCTCCTCCCCCACAGCGTGATCCATCCGTAGGGGATCCGTAGGGGTTCATGCTGCGCACGCCACGCCAAAAGTTAAAGGAGTCACCAGATGCCAGCTTGTCAGCCAGGGACTGGGCACTAAGCTGGTGCTCATGTGACTTACACCACCTGAGACACAGCTTGAATCTGGCCCTGGTGCTCCTCATCCTCTCAGCCAGTGGCCCCCAACGCGGACCACCACCCGCTCTCCACTCAAGGAAGGACTCCCGCGCGGCACTGTGCGCCTCATGAACAAACTCATTCCAGCCTGGTACCTGCCTCCATCTCTTCCTGCAAAAACCAAACACAGTCTGGCCAGCACGCATCATGCACTCTATCAACGCCTCGTGGAAGGCGTTGATGTCGTCATGGTGCCCACGATCCAGACATGCATTCTGGAAGCAACAAACCCTGACAGGATCTATGGCAATGCCCCTCAGCAACTCTGTCACTACACGACCATACTCCCCTCTCTTCCGCTTGTCCCGAAAATCCCACTTAATCCTTGCCGCATTATCCTGCCTGACCTGTGTCAGAGCAGGGAGCCCATTAACTTTGAAATCCACCAAGAGAGGAAAATGGTCTGAAGAGACACTGTTGTACAGAATGGAGCACTCTTCAATCACATCAAACAAGTATGGTGACAACAGCACATGATCCAGCCACGTGCGTGAGAGACACCCCTGGTTGACATGAGTGAAGCTCGTTGGGGGAAGCGCCCTCACGTCAGCCATCACCATGTCGCGGTCTCCACACATGCGCTGAATGTCTGTGAAGAAGGCAGTGCCCGGGGCAGTATTAAAGTCACCGAGAATGCAAACATTCTGCTCCTCAGCATCCTCTATTATGGAGGCGAGTCTTCCTAAATACATCAGCTGTTCGTCCCTGTTCTCCACATTACTGGTGGGCAGATACAGATTCACCAGCAACATGGAGAACCGGTCATCCTTGTATGCAATGCCCAAGATGCGAGGATCCTGAGCATTACATACTTTGATGTATTTAGAAAGACTCTTGTGCCACAAAAAAAGTGAGACCACCGTATGGCCTGCCACGCCTCAGGACCCGTGTCTCGTCCACCGCCGATGCCCGAGAACGCAACAATCTTAGGATGTCATTCGTCTGTGCACCTCGTCGGCACAGCCACGTTCCTTAGGGCCAGCACGTGCACCTTGCCCAGGAATCCTGATGTCAGGTCATACTCTTCACACCGGCAGTTATAGGAGGCAATGCTGATTACATCTCGCTCCAGCATTGACGAACGCCTAATGATAACAGTCCCTGCGCAGCCTTTTGCCTTCATTGTAACGTAAATGCTCGAAAGTAAAAGAGAAATATATTTAATTTTAGCAATACGTTGTGAGTGGTATGTTGAGTCTTCCGTGATACGTATTATTTTTTTATTCTTTTCCGTGTTAGTCCAGACGCGCAAGCGCAACACAGAAGGGAGGAGAAGAATGGTACCAGCGCGCCGTGCCCAGCCTGCTCAGTGCCCATGACATCCTCCTCTCCTAAACACTGCACACAATAAACACGCCACGAAAAGCGTCAATTACTAGATGTAGAGCTTGTTACGTTAAATTGTTAATATATCACATGAAAAAAAACCTCTATAATTAATTTGACCATGAAGCAAGACATGAAAGTAGTGATGTAAAGTAAGGTCACCCAGCAATGTCTCTCCCATGCCTGTTGTGGCCTGATATGCAGCTTCCCTCAAATGCACACAAACCCTGCACACTGCCTGGTGCCCGACCGTCGCCTTAGATCCTGGTTTGTGTTTCAATGCTCGGCAACATCCAGATCACACCGCGTGGTCTGCCTCGATAACTTCGCGTGAGCTCGTGTTGACGCTCAACATGAGCGGCGACATCTACAGCGCCACCCCTTCGTGTACATGGTGCTGAACGGCTGGTGGAGGGCCCGGCTACCCCTACGGCGCCCTCATCGACCGCTGGGGCAGGAGGATGCCACTCCGTCTGAGCATACGTGCTCAGCGCCTTAGTCAGCACCGCCTCATCCGCCTTCATCCCCACAGGTAACACAGCACTCACCGTCCATCGCTTTCTCCACGGTAACACAGCCTCACTGTCATCGCCTCATCCCCACAGGTAACACAGCACCACCGCTCTTTTAGCCTTCATCCCCACAGGTAACACAGCACTTCACCGTCATCGCCATCATCCCCACAGGTAACTCAGCACCTCACCGTCATAGCCTTCATCCCCACAGGTAACACAGCACCTCACCGTCATCGCCTTCATCCCCACAGGTAACACAGCACTTCACCGTCATAGCCTTCATCCCCACAGGTAACACAGCACTTCACCGTCATCGCCTTCATCCCCACAGGTAACACAGCACCTCACCGTCATCGCCTTCATCCCCACAGGTAACACAGCACTTCACCGTCATTGCCTTCATCCCCACAGGTAACACAGCACTTCACCGTCATTGCCTTCATCCCCACAGGTAACACAGCACCTCACCGTCATCGCCTTCATCCCCACAGGTAACTCAGCAGCGACGTGACTCTCCCATGAACTATTCAGCGTCATTTCCCCACTCACGACTAGACAACACAGGGAATTTATAAGCTTGAGTCCATAAGGTGTTCATCCCGCGTCCCGCAGCTTTCGCGCTGGTGATGACCCTGGCGCTGGCGGGCAAGGTGCACACGGTGCCTACCGTCCTCACGTGTACTCCTCCGAGCTTTTCCCGACGAGGTGCGACTGCAGGGCATCGGCGCCGCCACTAGGTTCGCTCAGCTCGCCTCCACTACGTGCCCTTCACACTACCTTCCTGGTGTGTGTGTCGGGGTGTGTGTGTGTTGTGTGTGTGTGTGTGTGTGGAATGTGTATGTGTGTGTGTGGTGTTCTGTCTGTCTGCGTCGTCTGTCTGTCTGTCTGTCTGTCTGTATGTATGTTGTATGTTGTATGTATGTTGTATGTATAGTGTGTGTCTGTGTGTGTGGTGTGTGTGTGGGTGTGTGTTCTGTCTGTCTGTCTGTCTGTCTGTCTGCCTGTCTGTCTGTCTGCTGTCTGTCTGTCTGTCTGCTGATGTATGTTGTATGTATGTATGTATGTATGTATGTATGTATGTATGTGTATGTGTGTGTGTGTGTGTGTGTGTGGTTTGTGTGGTGTGTGTGTGTGTGTGTGTGTGTGTGTTCTGTCTGTCTGTCTGTTGTCTGTCTGTCTGTCTGTCTGTCTGTCGCTGTCTGTCTGTATGTATGTATGTATGTATGTAGTATGTATGTATGTATTTGTATGTTGTGTGTGTGTGTGTGTGTGTGTGGTGTGTGTGTGTGTGTGTGTGTGTGTGTGTGTGTGTGTTGTGTGTGTTTTTACAAAATTGTATAGGCCTAGTCTCAGTTTATATATTTCAAAGTAGATTCGTGTAGTCGTGTACTCCTGTCTCCATATCTGCCAGGGGCAAATTTCCCTGAAGCAAGATCAATTTTATAATGTCACATTCCGCATTACAAACTTTCTTTTCAAATATTTTCTTCCTAACCTTGTGGCTTCCTTCTACAGTGCCGTGAGCTTAGCGAGGTCTTCGTGGCTTCTGTTGCCCTGTTCCAGTCTGGATTCCGGAATTTCTGCTCACTGGAACTTTCATCAGCGAGGCTCCAGTGAACCAAAATTACAGAATCCAGCCTAAAACACAGCAAATAGAACTAATGTAATGGTTGGCTCTTTTCCCTCCGCCTTTCCCCACCCCTTCCCTTTCCCCTCACCCTTCCCCTTTCCCCTCACCCTTCCCGTTTCCCTTCGCCCTTCCCCTCCCCTTTCCCCTCCCCCTTCACCTTTCCCTTTCCCCTCACCTTTCCCCTCTTCCTTTCACCCCCCCCCCTTCCCCTCCTGGCAGGGTCCGGTGCTGCCGTGGCTGCCCTCGCTCATCTTCGGCATCGTGGCGGCGGTGGCGGGCGTGGTGACCCTGGCGCTGCGGGAGTCGAAGGGCGTGCCGCTGCCGGACACCCTGGCGGACCTCAACAAGACCACCACCACCACCCACGCCACACACAAAGACGACGCCAATCATAAGTGAGTCGCGTGAGGCGTGTTGGTACGGAATGTTTTATTTTTTCATTTATTTTCTTATCTATCATATCACCTGAAAATGACAGACAATCCCTATCTACAGCGAACTTAGAAATAAAGTCTTGCGGTAGTTACCTGTATCTCGGTGCTTGGTTTACGGACGATGGAAAAAACTCAGTCTGCTCTTGCACTACATGATGTTAAGAACTCAGAATTACTTAATAAATTACCTATTGTTTGTGCCTCAAACACTACTATGCCGTTTTTGTATAAGAAAAAAGTTTTTCAGGCTGCTGTTTCGTCATCATTTATGTACAGCGCCTCGTTAACATCGTAACAGAGAACCCCAAATCCATAATTAGTAAATACAATATTTGTTAAAATGTTATTGTGGGTAAGAAAATACACGAGTACAAGCCTATGCTGTGTGGAGGCAGGAATCCCGCCAGTACAGTCTGTCATGGCCAAAATGAGACGTACATTTCTAGTAACGAAATTGCAGAATGTAGACATGGGTGAGCCATTTCATTATGTTTATGACCTTTGCAGTAGAAACAACACCCGCGGATTTCGATTCCTTAATAAAGCATTAGGTTATGATGAAAGTGTTTACCCATTGGAGAGATTAAAAGAAAATATTCTTAATAAGCCCGAAACCGCCACTAAATTATGTAACATATAGGACATTGTTAAATCCTTCCTTGACAGTACATGAAGTTTATAGCAGCAAGGATTCATATATACCAGACTATACCCGAAGGTCTCTTACTAGATTACGGTTAATGTCTCAAAACCTAAGGTTGGAAACAGGAAGGTGGAGCAGAACCCCACCAGAGCTACGGTATTGTACATGTGCAGGACATGAGATACAGGACGACCAACAGGTACTTTTAAGATGCCCCAAGGGGGCTGACCTTCGCCGCAGTTTTAATATGCTAGACTTTGACTCAATGCAAAGCTTCTTTATGAATCACCATTATACCAGGCTGTGTGACTTTATTTACAAGGCATTAAAGGCACATGAATGAATAATAATGAAACAAGTATATGCAAGTTTTTGTGCTCTTACTATACTAACCAACAAGTGCTTGTGGGCCCTTCGGACCCATGTATTGATGTTTGTAGTAGTAGTATATATTAGACAACATGTGATTCCAAACTCCAATCGTGTTGTTGCTGTCGTTGGTCACTGGTCAAAGTGCCTCGGGGTATACCACGTTCCGTGTGATTCCAACCCTATGTGTTCCGTGTGATTCCAACACACACTCACACACGCACACAAACGTCCATGAGTCTACTGAGTTTGTGGAATGCGGCAAGACGTTACCGCAGAGTTTTTCCTGTAATTTAATACTCCTTAAGTGTTTTTAGCCCAAAACCCCCCTTCAAAATTATTCAATCGACATGGGACCAAACCGCTTACCACCTACGATTTATTTGCGATTTTTTGAGTCTACTCTCATCATAATTGAATTTACAGTTTCGGCTACCCAAAACAGACAGACAGACAGACACACAGACACACGGCTACTCCTATAGTATATTAGATTAACTAATTAACTGTTAAATGTGTTGCATGTGGCATGTTCCATGTGTTGAATGTGGTGCATGTGTCATGTGTTTATGTGTCATGTTCCATAGGCGAATTTTGGTGAGGAAGCCGTAAGAAGCCGGCTTCTTGCAGCTTGCGTTTTCTGTTAACTCGAGGCACTTTTAAGAAGCCGGCTTCTTACGGCTTGCCCAGCTGGGCCAAGCCGTAAGAAGTCGGAGGAAGCGAGCCCTGGGCCCCGCTTCTCACGGCTTCTCTTGGCTTCATACGTCACGATACGTGACGTCAGAGAAAAACAACACGTGGCGGTGTTGCGCGAAATCTTATCAGTGCAAAATCCTGTAGACACCTCCATTCATCTATCGTATTTCACTAATTTTACAGCTTAACTGCTGCCCCGATACACGTTACAGGCAACATCGAGTCACTAGCTTCCCTTGAGAACACTTACAAGTAATAATAGTTGATAAAATAATACATGATAAAAACCATACTCCTGACTGTTTTTGTCGTGGATAATTTAAGCTTTTGAGTAACTATTATTACTTGTAAGTGTTCTCATGGGAAGCTAGTGACTCGATGTTGCCTGTAACATGTATCAGGGCAGCAGTTAACCTGTAAAACCAGTGAAATAAGAGCGATGAATGGAGGTTTACAGGATTTCGCGCCTTGACAATATTTCGCAAAACAGCGGGACAAGCGGAACTAGTAATAGAGTGAATATCGTCGTAGAAATAATGTAATTACAGATAACAGGACACAAGTAAACACACAGATGTACATTCAAAAGCATGGACTTACCGTAAGACCACGTATAAGAATATACAAGGTACCGTAGATAACACTATATAGTCGCCAGTCAATTGCCACTGCACTAATGTCGCCAGGCACAATATATTACGAATTTTAGCATCCCTACACTTTTATGTGCCACTAGAGACATGTAGTGTGATGTACATAATATAAACTACTGTGGATGCGTCTTCAGTGGCACATACAAATCAGTAGTAATGCTAAAATTCGTAATATATTGTGCCTGGCGACATTAGTGCAGTGGCAAGTGACTGGCGACTATAGTGTTATCTACGGTAGAGCAGCTGATAGGTATATATTGTGGAAATGACTAGCATTGCGTTTAATTCAGTATGTTTATGAGAGAAGATGTGGTTGGATATGAGTTGAAGATGACAATTCGTCATTGTGTGCACATTCACCTTTTTTTGGCATTAAATCAATCAATCAATCGTCATTGTGTGGTTGTTTTGTTAACAGCTATCAGCTGTGATCGCCGAGCGGGCGAGCCCCGACAAGAAGCTGGCAACTGTCAGCCGCTCTGGCGAGGCACGCAAGCGAGAGAAGCCGGTAAGAAGCCGGCTTCTTAAGGTTTCCT
>JACEEZ010020466.1:0-10000 GCA_016584305.1 Chionoecetes opilio | reverse complement strand
ACAAGCGGGCATCCTGTGTTCTCCTTGGTTTACATGCCTCGACATTCCCGCCTTCCCACCCGATAACACAGACACGATGCAAGAATATCATTATCTTCCGCCACGCATTACCTATTTATTCTTCTGACCAAATGTTCCAACGCACGAGTATACCACCACGTCACCACGCCAGACGCAGCGTTGGGCCCGCCGCCAGCTCGCTAGGGCTGCACCAAGGAAGCTAGAGGCACTAGCTTATATCTAGCTTCCTTGGGCTGCACCGTGACTCTTAACCCCTTCACACCCAGATCTTTCCTTTGCCATATAAAAATCGTCATAAAATCAGACATACACTTCCAACTGCCATCTCACATCCACCACCCCTGCCCCACATTCCTACTCCAGGTGGATCCACCTAACCACACTTGAGTCCACATAAACTCCACGCTTGAGTCCACATAACCACCTCCACACAAGTCCACATAACCACCTCCACACTAGTCCACATAACCACCCTGCTGAATCCACATGCATAACAATACCCCCACCTTCATCAAAGGCTGTCCCAGCCGTTATAGAAATACGCCCTTAATCACACCCCCAGCCTTGAACAAAGTAGTCATAAAGAAATGGTACAAAAGGAATAACTACATTCTTCCTAGTGTTACAGTCTTCTTTTTAAATCCTCACTTGTAAGTCCTCAATGTGTTACACAACACACAACACAAGTCCTTTAAACATCCTCTGTGTGGCGCTTTTCACAACACATACCACAAGTCCTTTAAACCCTCCGCGCGCGCTACATTTTCACAATACACCACCTCTACACACAGTCCTTTAAATCCACGTGGCTCCTAACCAGAGGCTACTGCTGCAGCAGGAAGTTACCTCAACCTCCATCACCGGCCCATCCCTGGCGATATATACATCCATCGCCGGCCCAACCCCTGGCGATATACCTCTATCGCCGGCCCAACCCCTGGCAATATACCTCACGCGTGGAACTTATCCAAGTCCCAGCCGCCCCCCCACCGCTGTTTTGAAGGAAGAACCAGCCACAAGGGCGGTGGCTGGTTCTTCCCCCGGCACTACTCAAAACAGCGTAGATACCTCCTGCTGCGTCGCCGTCAGTCCCGACAGGCGCTCCGCAGGCCTCCTCGCTGGCCCCAAACCTAGCGACTATCCACCCCCTCTAACCTCTGTGTGCCCCGCACACTTCACGTGGAGCAGCTCGTCTTACCCACAGAGTTAACATATATATATATATATATATATATATATGATATATATATATAATATATATATAGATATATATATATATATAAAATATATATTATATATATATATTATATATATATATATATATATATATATATATATATATATAATATATAATATATATATATTATATATATATATATATTTTATATATATATATATAAAATATATATAATATATAATATATATAATATATATATATAAAATATATATATATATATATATATATATATATATATATTATATATATATATATATATATATATTTTTTCTCTCTTTTTCTCTTTCTCTATAGTCCATTTGATATACCTTAAGCCGAAAATTTAAATCGAACGAATTTGAAAAATTTTGTTAAAAAAATATAAGGCCATTTTTAAGCTATTCTAACAGAACAATAAAAGTAATTCAACGATAATCTACCTCTCTAATACGTAAAACTATATGCAGTCTACAGAAAGCAACATTCAATGTCATATTCAGGGAAAAATAGAAAAAAATATAAGCCTTGATATTTGACCGCTGGCACTATTTGAATATAGAAAGTCCTATGACCGATATTTAAGTCACTAGCACTCAAAGATAAATTAAGATACAGCATTAACATCTCTTCTCATTGCACAATATACTACTATTTAGCAGCTGTTAGAGTTTCAAGGGTTTATAATAAAAAGTCCTAGAATTGCAATCCTCCAAATATGGGCATATAAACGGATTTTTTTTCTTCAAAGTTTTTGCATTCATATATATATATATATATATAAATATATATATATATATATATATATATATATATATATAATATATTAATTTTTTTTTTTTTTTTTTTTTGGCACTCAAATGGCAAGCAGCATTGGATTCTACACAATATAGAGTGAATTGCATGCCTGAATGAACCTCCCTTTTGAAACGGGAAGACTTTGAAAATCTTCAAAAAAGTTATTTTAAGCTCATATTTGAACAATTATAGAGAGCAGATTTTTCATTGAATTCCTCACACGTTTACATTTGGAGGTAGATACCATTACTTTCTAGAAATATACCGTAACTCAAGTCTCTATCCTTCTTGGTGCGTGAATGGGACGAGCATAAAAATGCAAAAAAAAAGGTTGTTTTTTCATTTTTCAAACTAAGGCCCACTCAGAGCTCATTTTTTGCACATATATAGTGGATAATGTCAATGATATGCCCAGTAAAAATTAACATCTCCGTCAATAATTAACTGAGATAGAGTGTAACAAAATGTAAAATAGATACAAATTGTAAGAGTTACCGCCCTCGTACTTTTTGACATACCCATACCGGGCACTAATTGCATAAAGTCCACACAAATGCCGTCTAAATGCAACCATTTGCAATCCCCAATGAAGCTTAGTTTTTGAATAATTGTAATTCAAAAATGTTATTAAACCGATTTTTTTCAATTTTCAGCAGTCTGACCTGAAACCCCCAATTAACCTATGGACAAGCTTATTCTATCATATACAAGTTTTGAAAAAATTATAGGGAAAAAAAAAAATAATCATGCCCAAAAAATGTATACAGGGTGTAACACGAGTTTCTGCAAATATTGAGACAGATGATATATCGTATAATTCTAAGTAGAAAATGCTCTATACACATATGCTTTTTGAAGCTTCCTTTAGACGTGAGATGAATTGTAAAAATTCACGGCGGCCGGTATTGTCACAGCGATGCAACGTATAGAGGTTTGAAGGTTTATTGAACTCAGGCGACCCCAAACGGGGTATGGGAGGTGCATTCAAGAGGTGCATTCGCGGTTGCCACTCGGTGAAATTTTGAATTATTTAAACATAATTTTTACTTGAAATGGAACATTAATTTAGCTTTTAACAACACAATTGGTATTAATGGACTTGTTATTTACCAAATAAGCAGTACATGCGAACAGATAAGAGATTTTCATCCTATCTAGACACTTTGCAAGTACCAACTACAAGGTTATTGACTTAGACAAGGCCCAATGGACGTTTTTTAATTGGGATCAATAGGAAAAGAGGGCAGATTAGGTGTTACTTGTTCCTAACAGATAAACCATTGTCCAGTTTTTTCCCCCCAATTATGGAGCGTCCTTATGCGAATTTGCGTCTATAAGCCAGCAAATACGATACTTATGGTGCTTACAGCGAGGAGAAGTGTTGGAGGAGGTGGACATTGTAAACTCCCCGGATGAAGAAGATTGTTAAGAACGAGACAGGAGTTGGTATTGCAAAACCAGTTAATTCCGAGTGGTGATACGGAATAGAGTTTCAATAGAGGATAATATATTGACAGTTGGTGAATAACATTGAACGCTGTGTACATAGGTGGTGGAATGACGGGAAGAAGACTCAAGTCATTAATTTCTTGAGGCGTGCTATTAACAGTGTCCCTATAGTGGGTACAAAGTGAGCGGGTACGCCATGGCGGGCTAGTGAGTGCGTGAAAGTGGGTGAGAACTTGTTACGTGATCCTAAGGGGGGGAGGGGGAAGGGGGAAAAAGGGAAGGGGGAAAAGGGGACAAAATCCGACACTCACCACGCATTCCTTCGCTGAAGTATTTTTGTAGAGACATTGAATACGAATTACGAAAAAGTATGCAGTTAAAGGAAATATCCTCTTACTACATGTGTGTAAGAATTCAATAGCTGGTAAAAGATGATCTATGAAACTGGCAATAAATTATTTGTCACATAGGTATCTCATTTTCTGTGGCTTACCTCCGATTGCATTTGTTGCGGGTCACTTTTTTGAATGAGTTATAGTGCTGGCTGTGGCACGGCTATTGACGACCCTCCTCAAGCAAAAACATCACATACATAGTATTTATGGGCAAGGATCGAAAACTGACAGAGACCGCCAAACAAGCGGGCATCCTGTGTTTTTTCCTTGGTTTACATGCCTCGACTTCCCGCCTTCCCAGCCCATACACACCAGACACGATGCAAGAATATCATTATTTCCGCCACGCATTACCTATTTATTCTTCTGACCAAATGTTCCAACGCACGAGTATACCACCACGTCCCACCACGCCAACGCAGCGTTTGGGCCCGCCAGCCAGCTCGCTAGGGCTGCACCAAGGAGCTAGAGGCACTAGCTTATATCTAGCATTCCTTGGGCTGCACCTGACTCTTAACCCCTTCACACCCAGATCTTTTTCCTTTGCCTAATAAAAATCGGTCATAAAATCAACATACACTTCCAACTGCATCTCACATCCCATACCTGTGCCATCATCCATCCACTTCCTACTACTCCAGGTGGATCCACCTAACCACACTTGAGTCCACATAAACTCCACCTTGAGTCCACATAACCCCTCCACACAAGTCCACTAACCCACCCTCCACACTAGTCCCACATACGCACCCTGCTGATCCACATGCATAACCATACCCCCACCTTCACAAGGCTGTCCCAGCCGTTATGAAATACGCCCTTAATCACACCCCCAGCCTTGAACAAAGTGTAGTCATAAAGACATGGTACAAAGAATACTACATTCTTCCTAGTGTTACAGTCTTCTTTTTAAATCTCACTTGTAAGTCTCAATGTGTTAGCACAACACACAACACAAGTCCTTTAAACATCCTCTGTGTGGCGCTTTTCACAACACTACCACAAGTCCTTAAACCCTCCGCGCCGCGCTACATTATTCACAATAACACCACCTCTAACACAGTCCCCTTTAAATCCACGTGGCTCCTAAACAGAGGCTACTGCTGCAGCAGGAAGTTACCTTCAACCTCCATCACCCCAACCCCGACGAGGGGCGGCTAGCACCAGGGGGGAGGCCAACGCCCACCAACGTGACGATCACGGCGGGCCCATCCTGGCGATATCTACATCCATCGCCGGCCCAACCCCTGGCGATATACCTCTATCGCCGGGGGCCCAACCCCTGGCAATATCCTCACGCGTGGAAACTGTATCCAAGTCCCAGCCGCCCCCCCACCGCTGTTTGGAAGGAAGACCAGCCCACAAGGGCGGTGGCTGGTTCTTCCCCCGGCAACTATCAAAACACGTAGATACTCCTGCTGCGTCGCCGTCAGTCCCGACAGGCGCTCCGCATGCCTCCTCGCTGGCCCCAAACCTAGCGACATCCACCCCCCTCTAACCTCTGTGTGCCCGCACAACTTCACGTGGACAGCTCGTCTTACCACAGGAGTTATACATATATCGATATATAATATTAATATATATATATCTAATATATATATATATATATATATATATATATATTATATATATATATATATAATATATATATATATATATATATATATATATATATATATATATATATATATATATATTTTTAATATATATATATATATATATATATATATATATATTTATATATATAATATATATATTATAACATATATATATATATATATATACATATATATATATATATATATATAATATATTATATAGTATATATATAATATACATATATATATATTTCTCTTCTCTCTTTTTCCTCTTTCTCTATAGTCCCCAAAAAATTTGATATACCTTAAGCCGAAAATTTAATCCGAACGAATTTTGAAAAATTTTGTTAAAAAATATACGGCCATTTTTAAGCTATTCTAACAGAACAATAAAATAATTCAACGATATCTACCTCTCTAATACGTAAACTATAGGCAGTTCTACAGAAAGCAACATTCAATGTTTATTCAGGGGAAAAATAGAAAAAAATATAAGCCCTTGAATATTTGACCGCTGGCACTATTTGAATATAGAAAGTCCTAAAATTACCGATATTTAGTCACTAGCACTCAAAGATAAATTAGTACAGCATTAACATCCTCTTTCTCATTGCACAATATACTACTATTTAGCAGCTGTCTAGAGTTTCAAGGGTTTATAATAAAAAGTCCTAGAATTGCAATCCTCCACATATGGGCATATAAACGGATTTTTTTTCTTCAAAGTTTTTTGCATTCATATATAGTATATATAATATATATATATATATTATAATATATAATATAATATATATTTATATATATCTATATATATATATATATATATATCATATATCTAATGATATATATATATATTATTAATTTTTTTTTTTTTTTTTTTTTGGCACTCCAATGGCAAGCAGCATTGGATTCGACACAATATAGTAGTGATTGCATGCCTGAATGAAACCTCCCTTTGGAAACGGGAAGACTTTGAAATCTTCAAAAAAGTTATTTTAAGCTCATATTTGAACATTATAGAGAGCAGATTTTCATTGAATTCCTCACACGTTTACATTTGGAGGAGATCCATTTATTCTAGAATATACCGGTAACTCAAGTCTTCTATCCTTCGTGGTGCGTGAATGGGACAGCATAAAAATGCAAAAAAAAGTGTTTTTTTCTTCATTTTTCGAAACTAAGGCCCAATCAGACGCTCATTTTTTGCACATATATAGTGGATAATGTCAATGATATGCCCAGTAAAAATTACACTCTCCGTCATAAATTAACTGAGATAGAGTGTAAGCAAAAATGTAAAATAGATACAAATTGTAAGAGTTTACCGCCCTCGTACTTTTTGACATACCCATACCGGGCACTAATTGCATAAAGTCCACACTAATGCCGTCTAAATGCAACCAGTTGCAATCCCACAATGAAGCTTAGTTTTTGAATAATGGTAATTCAAAAATGTTATTAAACCGGATTTTTTTTCATTTTCCAGTCTGGACCTGAAACCCCCAATACCTATGGACAAGCTTATTCTATCATATACAAGTTTTGAAAAAATTATATGGCAAAAAAAAATAACATGCCCAAAAAATGTATACAGGGTTGTAACACGGAGTTTCTGCAATATTGAGACAGATGATTATCGTATAATTCTAAGTAGAAAATGCTCCTATACACATATGCTTTTTGAAGCTTCTTTAGACGTTAGATGCATTTTGGTAAAAATTCACAAGGCGGCGTATTGTCACAGCGATGCACGTAAGAGGTTTTGAAGGTTAGTTGAACTCAGGCGACCCCAAACGGGGTAATGGCAGGTGCATTCAAGAGGTGGCATTCGCGGTTGCCACTCGTGGAAAATTTTGAATTATTTAAACATAATTTTTACTTGAAATGGAACATTAATTTAGATTTTCAACAACACAATTGGTGTAATGGACTTGTTATTTACCAAATAAGCAGTACACAAATCGAACAGATAAGAGATTTTTCATCCTATCTATAACACTTTGCAAGTACCAAATACAAAGGTTATTGGACTATACAAAGCGCCGCCACGTCAGCACGAACTAGGCGGACTCGAACCGCTGACCCAAATGCGCAGGGACTCTGCACATTGCAAGCTCACGTCTCTACCAACCTATCTACCTTGCCACCCTGACGGGTGACTCTCTTCTCTCCTCTCTTCTTCTCCTTCTCTCTCTCTCTCCTCTCTCTTTTCCTTTCTCTCTCTCTCTCTCCCCTCTCTCTCTCATCTCTCTCTCTCTCTCTCTCTCTCTCCCCTCTCCTCTCTCTCTCTCTTTTAAACTTTTTTTTTCCTCTCCCATCACTAAGGCCCTTTAGTATTTTTAAGTGTCTTTAAGGTTGTCGACTCCAGGATTACAGCAAAACACAAGCATCCTTATCGCCTCTAAAGTGTTTATTCATCAGAAAATGCACGATCGATAGCACCGATTCACCTCTGTGTGTTGTGTGTTGGGTTGTATGTGTGTGTGTGTGTTGTGTGGTGTGGTAATATATATGATTTATGAAGGTTGTTAAAAGTTTGATTATTAACTAGACACACACACACACACAAAACACCCCCGGGGTACTCCGTAGTGAGGGGAAGCACGCTCGGTTCACAACCGAGAAGTCCCGGGTTCGATCCCCGGGCGGAGCGGAAACATATGGGCTGTTTTCCTTAAAACCCGAGCCCCTGTCCACCCAGCAGTGAATGGGTACCGGTGTTAGCCGGGGTTTGTGCCTGCTCTCCGGGGTGCTGGCTTCGCCCAAAACTAAGCACTAAGAATGAAAAAAAATGTTGATATGGAGAGGGGCCATACGAGCGTTGCTCAGGCCCTGTAAAATACAACTAGAGGAATACAACAGATTTAATACACCACACACCACACACCACATATAATATAAGATAGATATTTTATTGACCACAGTCAGGAATCACATTACACACACACACACACACACACACCACACACACACACACACACACACACACACACACACACACACACCCCACACACACACACACACACACACACACACAAAACACACACACAACACACACCACACATACATATTACACTGGGAACAAATTTTTGTTGAGTTAGGTCGACACTTGTTATTAAGTAATTTTTGGGTGCTGAATCCAAAACTGATCTCAGTTTTCTCTTATCACGTCAAGTTTTTGAACTGTAGGATTTTTTGTTTTCTTAAAAAATATGAAAAAAAACTGTACATAACAGTAAAAAGTGCTTATTTTATAAAAAGTTGCAAATGTTAACATACAATGAAAAATGAAAGAAAAAGGCATGAATAGAATGTTTATTTTTAACATTATCATGTTTTTAGAAAGGATAAAGCTATAATTGTGTGCTGGTTAAGGTAAAAATTTACGTTTGTAGCTTTGTCTGGAGTGTTCAACTTGAGGACTATCGCGCTTGATGCTCCAACAATAGTCAGCCATCATATGCACATCCCATCTACCCTGGTAACGTTCTTCCATAACCTTCAAATCTTGGTGAAATCGTTCACCTTGCTCGTCGCTAGCAGCACCAAGATATTCCGGAAAGTTGGCAAGATGGCTATGCAAAAAATGTACTTTAATACTCATGTTGCAACCAAGCGCTTTGTAGCTCTCCAATAGTTTCTGAACAATTTCTGTGTAATTACTAGTAGAGTACGATGAGCCAGTCGAGGTTATTTGACCTCTGACCCCTTACTTCCGGGTTCATTGACCTCTAACGGTATTTTTTTATATGACCTCTTGACCTCTAACGGTATTTTACTTCCTGGTTCCCACGCTCTTATGAATGGACTATGTAGTGTACTCCAGTGACCTTGTCCTCTAACGGTACTTTACTTCCGGGAATGTGATGTACTCCTCTAACGGTACTTTACTTCCGGGTTCCCACGTAGTGTACTCCAGTGACCTCTGGTGTACTCCACTGACCACTTTACTTCCGGTTCCCACGTAGTGTACTCCAGTGACCTCTGGTGTAGTCCAGTGACCACTTTACTAGTGTACTCCAGTGACCTTGTCCTCTAACGGTACTTTACTTCCTGGAATGTGATGTACTCCTCTAACGGTACTTTACTTCCGGGTTCCCACGTAGTGTACTCCAGTGACCTCTGGTGTACTCCAGTGACCACTTTACTTCCGGTTCCCACGTAGTGTACTCCAGTGACCTCTAACGATACTTTACTTCCCACACATTTACTCCATCATGTGCTTTTAAAAAGTTACTTCAGGAAGAATGGTGGGTGTAGACCACTTTCACTTCCGGCTTCCCTGTCTACTACGCTTTTACTCAAGCGTAAAAAAAAAAAAAACACCAGATACATTTATGAATGGAAAGTAAATCGACATACTCATAATTTTTTTTGTGTGTATTCCTGCATTGTACTATGCATTTAATGAATGAGTCACTACTGCAGCTGAATGGGTCATGTGGTGTACTCCAGTGACCTCTTGACCTCTAACGGTACTTTACTTCCTGTTTCCCACTGATGACACTCAAAGAGAAAGTTGTGAA
>JACEEZ010020465.1:20000-24338 GCA_016584305.1 Chionoecetes opilio | reverse complement strand
TCCGCCATCATTTTCCCTCGTCCATCTGCAACTAGACAAGTACATGGATTAGAAAACATTTCTTTTCCAGTTCTCAACGTAAATACTCTGGAAATATATAAGGCTTAAGACGTAAAATGATCTCAAGATATGGATCTCTGTGAATATACAGTTTTTTGTTTTAGCCTCTTACGACGTTCAAGATTAAACATTTGAAGTAATAATAATAGACTATTAAAAGATGAATCATCATACCCCTAAATCTCTATCTCTATGGATTTTATCGAGAACTACTTGTTTTAGAGTTTATTGCACGAAATATGGTGGGAAATAGCAAATTTTTCAATTTGATGAAGACATGCCTCAACTTCCGGCGTCTATTGCGTGTCCCCCCCCCCCAAAAACTATGACATAATAGCAAATAATGCATGGCGACCAACATGTGCAGATTTATTTACTAAATCCTTAAACTTTGATACCCTTTTGCCACGATACACGTTTCATATAAAAACGGAAAATATGAAAAAAGATTACCCTATGAAAGTGGGGTTTTCACAAAAAATTATACCGTAAAGGCTTACCAACATGGAAAGGCTATCATACATTAGATTTTACTTTCTATTGATGACAACAAACAAAAATGGCACATGTATAGCTTTGCCACCTTGGGTGGGTACTGATATCTGGTCCGCCATGGACTAATAGTAGTAAATATATTAATAATAGACACCATCATTGAAGAAATGTAAGTATGGTTGATGGTTACTAGGCCTTAAAACTGGATCTCTTCATAGCTCTCAAGGGAGATGTGTTCTCTAATAGTTATGTATTAGAATTACAGTTAAGTAAGAAAAAGGATAACGATAAAAAACCAGGCGCCAGCCGCCGCCTCACGTAAAATCGGACGACCTCAAATTAATGCATATACAAATTATATAGTATGTATGGTTCTGGTGAAGCAAGACCATTGTGGTTATAACACCTCCTGCAATGACACACGCGCCCCACATAAAACACTGGCCATCTGCTGTTAATGTCATAAAAACTCTGTGTTTGTGTCTGCGCAAACACTACCCCCTGCAAGGGTGACAACGACCCACCACCGTGGAGACGGGGCCTGAGGCGACACGGAGGGCTAGGAGACACTAGGCATTTGTTCGAGAGAGTTATGCCAATGAAAACGTGTTCCAACCTGCGGACTGGGTGGTTTTCTCGCTCATGCTGGTGTGTGTACCTGTGGCCATCGGCGTGGTAGTGCCGTCAAGAAAAACGGAGGAAAGCTACCACTCCAAAGGATACCTGCTGAGGTGGCAAAACAATGTTCGCCGCCAGTTGTAGCAATCTCCCTCCTGGGCGCATCTCTTCTCGATCTCAGTCATAGGTAAGTTGGTATTGAATTACACAAAATCACATTGGTACTGTAAAATGGTCCGCCGGTAAGTCACAAATAGTTTAACTTTATATACATAAATGTAAAGGAATGTGAAGGTATATATATTATATATATCTATATGTATATATATATATATATAATATATATATATAGATATATATAATAATATATATATTATCCATAAGCCTCGCCTTATCTCATCCTGTGTGACCACACAACACACACACACACAAAACACACCACACCACACACACCACAGCCACACACAAACACCTGCATGGAGTACCCACTAACTACCCTTCCTCAATTAACACGAAGGAAGGCACCGGAACTACTCGGGATCTCGCCGGTGTTCGACTCAAAAGCTGTAGTGAAGCAGTCCCCATGGCAAAATACGAGGGCATTTATAAACCCGTTTTCTTTTGTTATTCCCAGTTTTCATCTTATATAGATGAAGCGTATACTCTCTCGAGGAAAATAGCAGTAACACCATTCTGTATGCTTTAAATGTAAGTTACCAACCAGTCAACATTAGCACGGGGACTTAGTCAAGTCAACTCACATTATTATTATTAGCTTTAATACCTGGTGGTGAAATTCATCTTAGTATTCTTTTTTTGTTTTTCTCTAGGTTAATTATCTTGTGTAATATACATATGGTCTATTTAGTTTATAAAGCATTTTCTTTAGTCATCTCTGTTTGTTGCTTCAAAAACAAGATCATCTTTAATTCCTTGCTATAAGGTGATTATTTGATTATTATTAAAATTTATTGTTATTACTCCTTCCATCACCTTTTTGTTATGTTTTGGGCGTTTCAGTCTCGCTACTTCATTCTTCTAGACAACCACTGTCTCGCTCGTAACCAATATATTATTATATCTATATATATATATATATATACTATATATATATATGATAATAGTGCCCGGACGTACCCTTACGCCTTCCCTATTATCCCTATAGGTAATCACACCGAGATTATTCTACGGCCACGCAGTAACACCATCACCCTTCTCGGTCCGTGCTTGCTACAATTTTCATAACCAGATCATCCTTCCCATCTGCTAACCATCAAGACCCCCTTCAAAAAACTAGCTGTCTATTAATGAGGTAAAGAATATAGTGTGTATAGTTTCAAGTTGCAAACGTACACACACATTTTTCCATCACTAAAATACATGGGGGGAAGTTATTTGAGTTATTTGCATGAATTTCATCATTTGTCCAGAGAATCTTCAAGATTACAACGTGGAAACAGCAATAGAGGATCCATACTTTCCGGTTATACTACATTTCAAAGGTTCAGACATTAAGCAGTATTACTAATCTTAGGAATCTCAAACTTTACTGTATAGATATAATTATTCAATTACAAGGACCTTCTAAATAAATATGATTTGTTTTAATACTAATGAGCAGTTATGATACGATATAAAACGATACACGTCGGTGTATCTACAGTATGACCTACAGGGGGGTCCAATATGACCCTACAGTAAAGTATGACGTACAGGTCACAATATCAGATCAGTATTTCACGATGCGTTACAGACACACAATGTTGCCTTCATGCCCCTCAGTACCTGGAGCGGCGGGACAAGCAGCGTCTCGCCTGCGGAAAAGCTGATTACCTTGTGATGCTGTTTCCACTTTTGTAGCTTAAGGGCATGTTCCTGTACGCGCCCTCCATCGGGGCCTTACACTGTCCACCAACTCTCCGGCTTTCCGGAGAGGTTATGTGTAATATGAGATATGAAAATTAAAATAACCATAGATAACAGTAGAGGACTGGATGTGATACTCCGCAACTACGCTGCGCTGGACGCTGCAGACTGGCCCCATGGACAGTCTGCTGGCCCATTCACTTGCTTGCATTATGACTTCATAGACTGGTTTATCAGTTATATGATACACTGTTATCCTTCGTTAAAATGTTTGTTCTATAATATATCAAATGAAAAACAGTAAAACACACTCAAGAAAGGCCCATTACGAGACTTCTGAAGAACTCTATGCATGCAACTTAATATTTACTTCAAACTATTCGCAATTTAAAACTTTGTGAGTTCAACTTTTATGATGATGAATTTTTTATGAAGTTTATTGTAAAAGTTCCATATGAACACGAAACTTCATTTGGTGGACGAAACTATATGTTTTCTGGTGAGTTTTGAGGTGTTTTGAATGAATCTGCTAACCATTTCTGTCGCAAATATTATTGTAATTTTCATAGGTAAAGGTTAGTTATGTTAGTAGGTTACGTAATAGGTTATGTTAGGTAATAGGTCTCGGTTTGTATAGGCTCAATTTATTTTTGTTTTGTCAATTTTGTTGCAAATCACACAAAAAAGAAAAAAAAAAGAGATTGCGACAGAAGACGGCAGCAGATTAATTCAAAACACATAAACACTCACCATACAAAAAAATAGTCGTTCAATCAAGAAAAGTTCGGTTTCATCTGAATGTAACGTTTATTTGACCAAGAAAAGACCGTGTTTTATCCTGTTTTGATCTCGTTATGTTGGGCTCAAATTTGAAATGGTGTTAAATTACTTCAGAATGCGAAATCTCCCGATGCTGTAGGTAAGAAGCTTAACCCCTGAGGCCTAGAACGTAATTTCCATTGTTAATTTGGGGTACCATGAGACGATTTTTAGTGAATATAAAGCAATATTTTATAGCTTATGACCTGTTAGCATCCTTGTTCCACTAAAACCTGTCAATTTTGCTATTCAGTGACTTTTCATTCGTAGTTTATCGCCTAACAACACAATATTTTATATAGCACAGGAAAGATCTGAGTGGTAAGGGTTAAGAAATCGTTCATCTCCTCTGCATATCTCGCTTACTACCTTATGATGGACTAATCTTTTGTCATACACGTCTTATACTAACCTGCAATACTCTTTGCACAACTGTTAATTTGGTTCAAAATCACGGACAAAAAAGGATCTAATAAGAAA
>JACEEZ010020465.1:0-15000 GCA_016584305.1 Chionoecetes opilio | reverse complement strand
TCAGCGACAACTTTACATGTATATTTCTCCCATTGAAAGCCTTTGATAGTTCAAGTTATTGCTGGTATTTAATCCCTGAATGCAGAAACATGATTAAAAGCTTATTAAATTACATATATGGTACTGTAATATCAAGATCATGAACTAGAATTGTCGCTGACGATTGGAACTCCCACCGACGTGAAATATTGGAACAATATTTCAATATAGAACGACAGTTCCTATCGGCGACAGTTCCAGGTACCGAATGAAGAAGTAGTAATGGAAAATAATGATATGTATATCATAGTTAATGATGATGATGATGATGATGATGATGATGATGGTGGTGATAATGATGATGATAATAATGATGATGATGATGATGATGATGATGATGATGATGATGATGATAATAGTGGTTATAGTAATAAAAAAATCGTTTTTATTATTGTTATAAATATTACTTTATTATTATTATTATTATTATTATTATTACCCTTCCTCTCTCTCTCTCTCTCTCTCTCTCTCTCTCTCTCTCTCTCTCTCTCTCTCTCTCTCTCTCTCTCTCTCTCTCTCTCTCTCTCCTTTCCAGTCCATTTTTTTTCAATCCTCCTCCTCCTCCTCCTCCTCCTCCTCCTCTCCTTCCTCCTCCTGATTTTGTGTATTTACATTTATTGTGGTGTATGCAATTTAACACACACACACAACACACACACACACACACACACACACACACACACACACACACACACACACACACCAAAATACACACACACACACACAAACACAGGGTACTCCGTAGTGTAGGGGAAGCACGCTCGGTTCACAACCGAGAAGTCCCGGGTTCAATCCCCGGGCAGAGCGGAAACAGATGGGCTGTTTCCTTAAAACCGGAGCCCCTGTCCACCCAGCAGTGAATGGGTACCGGAGGCTAGCCGGGGTTTGTGACCTGCTCTCCGGGGTGGTGGCTTCCCCCAACACTAAGCACTAAGGATGAATGATAAAAATATTGATATGGAGACGGGGCCATACGAGCGTTGCTCTGGCCCTGTAAAATACAACTCGATGAATACAACTAGATGAATACACACACACACACACACACACACACAAACACACACACACACACACACGCACACACACACAGACCGTGCGATGGTCAGGTTGATAACGTGACGGGCTCCCATTCTGTGGGTAAACGGTTCGAATCCTCGTGCTCCCGGGGATTTTTCACTTGACAATCTCGGGCGGTTACTGTGCCCCTTGAGCAAGGGGATGGGTGTGTGTGGTGTGTGAGGTCCCAGCATTGCCCAAAGATCTGTAATAATGAGCTCCAAGCTCGGACTGAGAGGGTGAAAACTGGCGATCCCGAGCCAGCTCGCGTGGACAAGACCATGGGTGAATAACACACACACACACACACACACAACACACACACACACACAGTGAATCAATAAGGTAATTCAATCGCTTATCTGTTACCCGACACAGATTTAATATTTGTTTTCTATTTAAACGAGTTGAATATTGGCTCTGTTGTGAGAGAGAGAGAGAAGAGGAGAGGGGAGAGAGAGAGGAGAGAGAGGAGAGAGGGAGAGAGAGAGAGAGAGAGAGAGAGAGAGAGAGAGGGAGAGAGAGAGAGAGAGAGAGAGAGAGAGAGAGAGAGAGAGAGAGAGATTGTGTTGCTGTGTTTTTCTATTGTTATTGCTACATTACTACTACTACTACTACTACTACTACTACTACTACTACTACTTCTACTACTACTACTACTATTAGTACTACTACTACTACTACTACTACTTTTTTTTTTTTTTTTTTTTTTTTTAAGATACCTCCACCGCTTGTTTATTTGCGGATTCCATTAACTGGTTGCCAGTAGCCCCAACTCTGATCGCTACTGACTGTGGCATCCAACCATAGGCTACTACTACTTATCCACTACTTACTCCCCTCTCTCCGTCATCTACACTAATATGCCGCTCTCCACTACAGTGGCCTGGTAGTTCAGGCCATCTAAATTGATGGTTGTGGGGGCGGAGTATCTAGTACCCCTGAGACATAGGAGGGCAGACCTGAGCAGGGAGAAGGAGAGACGGCACCTCATCCAGGCTACAACGTGGCTCCTTGGCTGGTGCTTCTTTTCTGCCATTACATCTGCTAGTCTTGAATAGAAGCACTTGGCCTTGGGGCCCATCCCTCCTGACGTAGTGAAAACCAGGGGTGTGAAGCTGCCGTGGTCGACATTTCGGATCCTATCTCCATAACTCCTGATTTTTTCCCGTTCATTCTTTTGGTGAGCAGCTTCCAGTGGGATCCTCTGGTAGCAGGCGGCCATTGGATCGAAGATTCTGATGTCCATGAACGCTCTCTGTTCTCTGGTCCAGAAACCACGAGCACTTACGTCCACTCGGGCCTCGTTTGTGGTGTTGGCCGTCCTGTACTGCACGTGTTCGCCATTCAGGGGGAGGAGAGTTGGTTCGATGGTGACGTCGCGGCATACCTCCCTGAGCATGCTGGCCGTCAAATCTCTCACCTCATCGTGTCTGATGCACACGAATCCCCCCTTTTTACATGTCATTATATGGTCGACGCTGTTTGGGTCTCCACATACACAGGTTTTGGGTAGCCCCTCCACTGGCCAGCCATACCTCAGAGCAACGGCATCTACGAGTTCTTGTTTGTTGAGGCTGAAGCCTTTAGCTCTGATAGGCAAGCATGTTAGCCAGTTGGACGCTCCCGTTTCCTGTGCAATGTGAATTTTCTTCACGGTTTCGATTGGCATGACGTCTTATAGGTGTTGCAATCTTTCCACTTGTGCATTCTGTCTGTTTCTAGACATGGTTTTCTTTAGCTCCAAGACCGCATTCTGGTCTGTTTCTCCCTTTGCGTCTTGAGCTATGATTTTTTCGGTGAGGGACCTGGTGAGGTGGATGGAGTCTCGGTTTTCTTCCTCAGCCATTTTTTCAGGGGACGTGATCCCCATCCCACCCAGTCTTGGTGGAAGTAACAGCAGCTCCCTCACGTCATTTCCTATGATGAAATTAGTTTTTAACAGTGCTGGTAGGAAGGTTTTCCTGATGGATTCTTCCAACGGTCTGAGGAGACGGCTGATGACTGGGATGGTGCGCTTGACGAAGCTCCATCGATGTTGTAGGCCATGTGTGAATGCTGAGTAAACTGCGTGTGGTTCTGTCTTGGCTATGTCGGACAAGACGCCTACCTCTTTCACCCACTCTGATACTTTCTCCTCCACATATTTCTGCTTGAATTCCGGTGTTCCAATCACAGCTCCCAAATGCCGCTGCCCGTCCTTTGTCACAGTGACTCCGCTGTCCCTGAAAAGTCGCATTCCAATTTCATAATGTTCGGGTTTTACGATGAGGATGGACTTGGTGGCGTTGGGTGTGTATCCTATAGTAGGGCCGTTCTTCTTCACAAGATCCCACCACTTCCTTAGTTCTGAGATTTTCCCGGCCCCTGTTAGGTCGTCCGCATATGCCACTTGCTTCACCTGTGTCTTTTCATACGAAATCTCCTCTTGAAGCACTGATAGGCCAATGGCGTACATTGCCATGGCTACTGGGTCACCTTGTGTTGTTCCCTCCCTTGATTTCAAAATTTTGACAATGCTATTTTTTCTATTATCTCTTATGAACATGTCTGAGGGTTTTCTGTATGTGTTTTCCACATATGTCGCGAGTGGGGGACACTCATTCGAATTTGTGGAGCATTGTCGTTCTGTTTATTGTGTTGAAGGCATTTTTTGCGTCTACTAACAATACCGCTTCAACATCTTCCTGACCAAAGATCGTCCTCATGGCGTGGATGGCCGCTTCCCCACCTGCCTGCTGTCCAGCACACACCTGTAGGCTCCCTGCCGCTCTTCTTACATCCTCCTTCACCACCGCCATGATGCATTTCCCTATAATCCGGCGGAGGACTTCCCCAACGCCGATAGGCCTGCACCCTGGCTTCTTGTCAAGGGGGATAAGGCGGCAAGTAGTCAGGGCGCCAACATGTCGGCATTTGGTGGCGGCAAGTTTTCTCGCTAGTGTTGCTAGGGCGCTGCACAAGTCACCAGCGGCACTGCCCCATTGAGTGCTGCTCAGCAGGTGACGCCACCCTCTTGCATCCATGCCTGAGGGACCCCAGCTGCCTTTTGTCTGGAGAGCTTTTTTCCATACCAGCTCTCCTGTAATCATCTCATAGATGACACTGTTTGAGATTTGAGGAGGTCCCTGCTGTCTTAGTCCCTCCAAATTGCTGGGTTGAGGATGTTTTTCCTCCAGCAATTTGATAGTTTCCTCGGTGAGTGGCAACACACCGCCGTTCTGATCTTCATTCAGAGACCGGAGTGCGGATGAAACGTTGCCTTGTCTCATCTTATCCGCAAAGCCACGTGCCTTATCATCGTTTTTTTGTTTTTTGGGGGGAAGTCTTGGCAGTCTTTTCTGTAACTCTCGCTTCCTCAAGGAGCTCCTCGAGTTTATTTTTTTCCCAAAGTTCAACTCTTCTTGTGAGTGCTTTCACATTGTTGTTTGTCTTGGCCTTTTGATGTGTCTTCTGGAGGAAGAGTTTAGGAAGAAGGAAGAGGACTTTCAGTGCATATGGTGCAAAGGGCGTGTCTAAAGGCGGCGTCACACTAGCACTTTTTCCGTCTAGTTAGTTAATCTCCGTTGGTTTTTTCTCGCTCTGACTAGTTAGTCCGTCTGAATCAGTCAGTCTGAGTCAGTCGCTCGTGATCGTCTTTGTATTGAAAGTTGAAGTAAATTTTCTTAGTCAAATCAAAATCCATAGTGATTACTTTAAAGATATTCAATATAAATCAGTAAGTTTTTGCAAATTATAATTCAATACGTTTAAAAGTATTAAAAATATTCAAGTGACTATTGTACATGTAAATACATTTAAAAGCCGGTTCTATATAACAGCCAACAGTCTCTCGCATGACTCGATTGAAAAGATTTACTACAAAGAGTCAGCTCACCGAACACACCCTGACACACAGTGGTGTTAAGAATTATGAATGTTTAGAGTGTGGGACAAGATTTGCTAGAAAGAGTCAGCTCACCAAACACACCCTGACACACAGTGGTGTTAAGAATCATGAATGCCTAGAGTGTGGGAAAAGATTTATTACAAGGAGTGACCTCACCTCACACACCCTGACACACAGTGGTGTTAAGAATTATGAATGTTTAGAGTGTGGGAAAAGATTTGCTACAATGGGTCACCTCACCACACACACCCTGACACACAGTGGTGTTGGGAAATTATGAATATTTAGAGTGTGGGAAAAGATTTACTACAAAGAGTCAACTCACCGAACACACCCGACACACAGTGGTGTTAGATTATGAATATTAGAGTGTGGGAAAAGATTTACTACAAAGAGTCAACTCACCGAACACACCCTGACACATAGTGGTTTTAAGAATAAAGAATGCCTAGAGTGTGGGAAAAGATTTACTACAAAGAGTGACCTCACCACACACACCCTGACACACAGTGGTGTTAAGAATTATGAATGTTTAGAGTGTGGGAAAGATTTACTAAAAAGAGTGACCTACCCATACACACCCTGACACACAGTGGTGTTCAGAATTTATGAATGTTTAGAGTGTGGAAAAGATTTACTAGAAAGAGTGACCTAACCATACAAAACCCTGACCACAGTGGTTTTAAAGAATTATGAATGTTTAGAGTGTGGGAAAAGATTTGCTACAATGGGTCACCTCACCACACACACCCTGACACTCAGTGGTGTTAAGAATTATGAATGTTTAGAGTGTGGGAAAATATTTGCTACAATGGGTCACCTCACCATACACACCCTGACACACAGTGGTGTTAAGAATTATGAATGTTTAGAGTGTGGGAAAGATTTGCTACAATGGGTCACCTCACCACACACACCCTGACACACAGTGGTTTTAAAGAATTATGAATGTTTAGAGTGTGGGAAAAGATTTACTACAAAGAGTGACCTCACCAGACACACCCTGACACACAGTGGTGTTAAGAACCATGAATGCCTAGAGTGTGGGAAAAGGTTTTATACCTTATTCTGAACTCACCAGACACACCCTGACACACAGTGGTGTTAAGAATCATGAATGCCTCCTAACCTAACCAAAACTTAACCTCACTTATCTGTATTTAAAAAATTCATTGCACAAAAAACAAACATACAGGCACAGGAAAGCACAGCTAAAGAAACGGCAATAGAAGTAATAAGTACCTACATTTCCTATTTCGGTAACTATGTTTTTGGGTGCATAATCCGCAGAAGTTGGCGGGCTCCACAAGCCTTTCAGCTTACTTTATTTTACGATGTCATGAAAGAAATTGTTCTACTACAACTTAATCCATTACAAGGCACGTAATTATAGCCGTCGGTAATAATGGACGAGAGTTTCGCGGTCGTTTTCAGAGACAAAGACAATTTTTTCTTGGCCTACAATAGGTGCGTGTTGTAATGGAGATAGTTTTTGATTTTGCGCAAAGAAAAAAATAAAGAAAAAATTAAATAAATAAATAAACCTAACCTTACCTTATATATTTTAATGAAACCTAACCTAACCAGATTTTAATGCAACCTAACCTAACCTTATAGGTTTTAGTGAAACATAACCTAACCTTATAGGTTTTAATGAAATATAATCTTAACCACATAGTGGTTAAACCACAAACCACAAAGAACCATGTTTGTTTATAGTCGAACAGCTGACTGGTGATGCAGGCGAACGATTCTGTGTGTGTGACGGCTTGCAGACTTTGCAGTCAGAAAATTGTTAGTTTGTAGAAAGTTGCTGAAAAATACTAGACGGAAAAAGTGCTAGTGTGTCGCCGCCTTAAGTTGTATTCGTTTATAAGGCAGACCATTACTTTGATTAGTTTGGTCATGGCTGTACATTTTGGTGGCTCAAAATGATTTTTGGGAGACCATCCATTATCTGGTATGTGGTATCTACCCTCCTTTTGTTTCTTCTTCGTTGACCTTTCCAGAAGATTTCCCTCTTCATTTTTCCTCCACATAAAGTTCGGTTGGGTACTCATGTGGCGGTGGTGCGTGCGCGGTGACGATATTTCCGGTTTAAGTGCCATCGGCTTTTATGGCTTTTCATTGTCCCTCTGCCCATCTTGTTGAATTCTTAGGAGCCCAAATGTTGTCCCCCGCCTCTTCTTCTTCCCTCTCACTGCTGATTCCGTCTGCTGGGTTTTGGACACTAATTTCCGTTATTACAGTTGACCACCTTCTATTTGGGGTTTTAAAACATTTACATTAAACATTGTGTTCCCGCTCGACATACAAGCATCGTCTTGGAGTTGAGAGCTGACATTTATAATGGCTCCAGTTTTTCATTTTATTATTAACCTGCTAGTCGGGTAGGGAGGAGAGAGAGAGAGAGAGAGAGAGAGAAAAAGAGAGGAGAGGAGAGAGAGAGAGAGAGAGAGAGGAGGAGAGGAGAGAGAGAGAGAGAAGAGAGAGAGAGAGAAAAGAAGAAAGGATGGAGAAGGGAGAGGGGAGGGCAGGTACGGAAAGGAAATTACTTTGAGGAATTTAGAAGGCGGGAAAGGGAAGGGGGGGAGGGAAGGAAGAAGGAGGGGAGAGGAGGGGAGAGAGAGATAAAGAAGAACAGAGAGATATAAAGAAGAGGCAATGGTTTATTTAAGAAACCACGTATTCCATTTGCTACACTTTGTGTCAATGTTTCTAACACAATACCATGCAAAAACGGCGTGGTAAGTGCCGCAGTGCTTGTCATTGTCAGACAGGGAGGCAGGGTCAGCAATAACGGCGTGGTTGCGGGGCCGCAGTGCTTGTCACTTGTCAGACAGGGGGGCAGGGTCAGCAATAAACGGCGGGGGAAAGTGCCCGCAGTGCTTGTCACTTGTCAGACAGGGAGGCAGGGTCAGCAATAACGGCGTGGTAATGTGCCGCAGTGCTTGTCCCTTGTCAGACAGGAGCAGGTCAGCAATAAAGGCGTGGGGACGTGCCGCAGTGCTTGTCACTTGTCAGACAGGGAGGCAGGGTCAGCAAAAAACGGCGGGGTTTATGTGCCCGCAGTGCTTTTTCACTTGTTCAGACAGGGGCAGGGTCAGCAAATAACGGCGTGGGGTAATGTGCCGCATTGCTTGTCACTTGTCAAAAGGGGAGGCAGGGTCAGAAAATAAAGGCGTGGTTGACGTCCCCGCAGTGCTTGTCACTTGTCAACAGGGAGGCAGGGTCAGCAATAACGGCGTGGTGTGACGTGCCGCAGTGCTTGTATTTGTCAGATAGGGAGGCAGGGTCGCAATAACGCGTGGTTGATTGCCCGCAGTGCTTGTCACTTGTCAAAGGGAGGCAGGGAGGGAGGGGGAGGGAGTACTGTCCTTTGCAAACGGAAGGCTGGTGGGTGTTATTTCACCCAGAGTTGAGTTCTCTCTAGATTCCAGAAGCTGGGACAGTACCAAAGGAGGAAAAAGTAGGAAAAATGGAAAAAAAGAACAGCGATGGCAGGAAAACAAAAAAGTGTGGGTGGGGTGGATGTTGTAGGTGTGGCCCCGGGGTCACTGTATCGGTGGTTGATAGGTGACTAAACGGGTTTTACCGGTGACGTCTGGCGGATTTGAAGGAGGAGAGTGGCAGTTGACTTATTGATGGAGGTAAAAACCCCATTTTTTTCTGTCTTTTGGTATTGTTTGTTTGAAATTTTTTGTCCCCTGTGTGATCCCGAAATCGTTTACCCACAGATGGTCAACTTTACGCAGTGGGAAATGGGTCAGTTTTCCTAAAGAAAAACTTCAAATTGACAGGAGCTCTATAACACCATGACCAAGCCTGCGCGCGCGTGCTCCTCTGCACCTTTACTACTACTACTAATACTACTACTACGACGACTACTACTACCCTACTACTACTACTACTACGCACCACTACTATACCACTACTACTACTACTTACTACTACTACTAGTAGTACTACTACTACTACTACTCTACTAACTACTACTACTACCACTACTACAACTACTATTACTACTAAAACTATACTACTACTACTACTACTATACTAAATACTACTAGTACTACTACTACTACTACTACTTTCTACTCCAACTACTACTACTACTACTACCACAACTACTACTACCCTAACTCTACTACTACTACTACTACTACTACTACTTACTACTATACTACTACCACCACCCCTACTTCTACTACTACTACTATACTACTACTACTACTACTACTACTACTACTACACACTTGAGATAGGTAAATATCATGTTAAATTTCTTATTTTTTTGTATATATAGTGGGGTGTGTGTGTGTGTTGTGTGTGTGGTGTGTGTGTGTGTGTTTTGTTGTGTGTGTGTGTGTGTGTGTCGTGTGTGTGTGTGTGTGTGTGTGTGCCGTCAGGGTTTTACAGATTCAAATTTTCACTTGGTACAGAGTAATCTTCATGCATAACACATAACTCCTGTTTACAACACACACACACACACACACACACACCCACACACACCCCACCACACACACATCATACACACACTAACGCACACACACACACACACACCACCCCACAACATACACCACACCACACACACACCCCACACACTAACGCAGACACCCCACACACACACACACACACTAACGCACAGACACACACAAACACACACACACCACACACAGGGTTGTAAGGAGTGTGAATTGGCAGCACTGGCTCTCCCACTTCTTGTCCATATATTCTCTCTCCTCTCTCTTCTCTCCTCTCTTTTCCCTACCCCCCTTCCTCTCTCTCTCTCCCTCCCTCTTTTTCCTCTCTCCCTCCCTTTCCTTTCCCCTCTCTCTCCCCTTTTCTCTCTCTCTCTCTCTCGTCTCTCTCTCTCTCTCTCGCTCTCTCTCGTTCGCTACTCTTGATTTAAAAAAACTCTTTATTTGAATGTTTTGTCACCCCTGCTGGCACTTCAGCTCACTGTGTGCCTTGGGCCTGAGCTGCCTGCCTCCAGGTGATTCTTGCCATCACCCCTGTGCCTCCCCACACCTGAGGCAGACTGATCCTGCTGCTCCCGGCCCACTCATGCTGCTGCCCGGCCCCCCAGCCCCACCGCAGCAACACCCCCACCAGCACGCGATGCCCGGTCCTGCGGCCCCCCTGGGGGATGCCGAGGGAGCCGGGGTCAGGCCGGGGGGAGCGCCGGGCGTGGACTGTGACCTCAGCCCCTGCAACAGTGGGGGACAGTCAGCCACAGAGACCACGCGCTGCCCGACACTCTGCCCCTCCCTGGGGGGGCCCCCCAAAGGGCCCGCCTAAATCTACAGGCCTGCCTCCTCCCCCGTCAGAAATTATACGTCATTTCTCCGGGGCCAGTTGGCCTACATCCCCCATAGCGTGGACGCATTTCGCTCAGTGTTAAAAATGTTTTTCCCAGGATTACTGTTCCCAACGGATCCCATAAAGGTAAGCTTGATTATTTATATAGTGTTAGTAGTGTAGTAGTAGAGGTAGTATAGGGGGAGTAAGTAGTAGTGGTAGTGTGTATTTGGGTTTTGTGTTATAGTAGTATTAGTATTAGGGGATTTAGTCGTAGTAAATAGTTAGTAAATAGAGGGTAGTAGTAGAAAAGTTGGTAGTAGTTAGTGGTAGTAGTAGTAGTATAGTAGTAGTATGGGAGTGGGTAGTAGTAGTAGTGTTAAAGGGAGTAGTATAGTAGTATAGTATTTAGTAGAGGTAGTATAGTATTTGTATAGTTGTAGTAGTGTAGTAGTGTAGTGGTACAGAAATAGTAGTAGTAGTATTTTGGTAGTGTATAATGTAGTGTGTAATAATAAAGTATATAGTTAGTAATAGTAGTAGTATAGTGGTGGTAAAATGGTAGTAGTGGTATTGTTATTTTTTTTTTTTTGAAAGGTTTTTAAGGTTAGTAGTAGTAGTTAGGGGAGTTAGTGTAAAATTTGTATGTAGTATAGTGGATATGGAGTGGGGTTTAAAATAGTGGTTAGTAATTTTAAAGTGTTAGTAGTATGTAGTAGTAGTATAGTAGTAAAAAAAAAAAGGGGGGGGGAAAAAAAAAAAAAGGGGGGCAAAAAAAAAATTCCCCTTAAAAAAAAAAATTAAAAAAAAAAAAAAAAAAAAAGGTAAGTTAAAAAAAAAAAGGGGGGGAAGGTAAAGGGTAAAAATAAAATTTTTTAAAAAAAAAAAAAAAAGTGGGGGTAAAAAAAAAAAAAAAAAAAAAAATTTAAAAAGTTGGGGGTAAAAAAAATTTAAAAATAAAAAATTTAATAAAAATAAAAAAAAATTTAAAAAAAATTTAAAAATAGTAGTAGGGTAAAAAAAGGTAAAAAAAAAAAAAAAAAAAAAGGGGGAATGTTGGGGAAAAAATTTTTTTTTTTTTTTAAAAAAAAAAAAAAAAAAAAATGTAAAAAAAGGGGGGTGGGTAAAGGGGAGGGGGTAAAAAAAAATAGTAAAGAAAAAATTTTTAAAGGTATAAAAAAATAAAAAAAAAAAAAAGGGTAAAAATATAAAAAAAAATAGTATAGTATAGGGTAATGGTAGTATTTGTAGTTTGTTTTTAAATTTTTTTTTTTGAAGTAGTAGTATATGGTCGTAGAAATAGTGTAGTATAGTGGTAGTGGTATGGTATAGTGGTAGAAATTTATAGTAGTAGTATGTAGTGAAAGTAGTGTAGGAGGGGTAGTATTTAGTAGAGGTAGTAGTAGTAGTAGAAATATTGGTATAGTATATTAGTAGTAGTAGTGGTACTAGAAATAGTAAAGTAGTATAGTTTTGGAGTATAGTAATGAAAGTAGAAATAATAAAAATTAGTAGATAGTAGTAATATATAGTGTATGGTAATGGTGTATGGTAGTTGTTATAATTTTTTTTTGAAGTAAGTATATAGTATAGTAGTGGTCGTAGAAATTAGTAGTATAGTGTTAGATTAGTAGTAGTAGTGGTAGTAGTATAGTAGTAGTGTATAGAAATATGTAGTAGTAGTGTATAGTAGCATAGGGGGTTATGTATATAGTATAGTATAGTGGGGGGTAGTAGTAGTAGTATAGTAGTAGTAGTGGTGGGGGGTTGGTAATGATGTAGTATAGTAGAGAGTGATCTAAAAATAGTAGTAGGGGTAGTGGTATAGTGGTAGTAATTGTAGTAGTAGTAGTATTAGTAGTGGTAGTAGGGGTAGTAGTAGTAGTATAGGTGTAAGTAGTAGTATGGTGTAGTAGTATGGTATTAGTAGTAGGTATTTATAGGGAGTAGGGGTAGAGTATAGTATATAGTATAGTGGTATGGTAGTATGGATATAGTAGTGGAGTAGTGTAGTAGTAGTAGTAGTAGTAGTATTTATATAGTATAGTATAGTAGGGGTAGAGTAGAGTAGTATGGTAGTAGTAGTAAGTAGTAGTATTGTATATAGTAGTATTTTATCAGTGTCACATCACGCCACACCTGGCCTTGCTTGCTCCCTGGAAAAGGTAATGTTAACCTCACCAAATTTGTTTTCCCGGGAATGGGGTAGGGGTAAAAAAAAGTGGTATGGTAGTGTGCAGTATAGTAGTAGTATATAGTATTTTGGGGGTAATGGTATGTAGTAGTGTAGCGTATAGTATATGTGGTAGTGGGTTAGGGGGTAATGGTAGTAGTAGTAGTAGTATAGAAGTAGTAGTAGAGGGTAGTGGTAATGGTAGTAGTAGTGTTGTAGTAGATTATAGTAGTGGTAGTGGTAATGGTAGTAGTAGGTAGTAGTAGTGGAAAGGAAATATAGTAGTAGTAGTGGTAGTGGTAAGTAGTAGTAGATCGAGGGTGGTAGTATATAGTAGTAGTTAGTAGTAGGGGTAGTAGTATAGTTAGTATAGTATAGTAGTATGGATTAATGGTAAAAGTAGTAGTAGTGTGTAGTGGGTATTATGGTAGTAGTATATAGTATAGTAGTAGAATATAGTAGTGTAATGTAGTAGTATAGTACAGTATTGTAGTAGTAGTAGTAGTGTATATAATAGTGGTAGTGGTAAGGGTAGGGTAGTAGTAGTAGTAGTAGTAGTAGTAGTATAGTAAAAAGTAGTAGTGGAGGGGTAATGGTAGTAATAGTATAGTAGTGTATAGTAGTATATGGGTGGTAAGGTAGTAGTGTATGTAGTTGTAGAAAAGTAGATAGTAGGAGGGGTAGAGTATAGAGTAGTCGTAGGGTAGTAGTATAGTATATTAGTAGTGGTAGTATAGAGTAGATAGTGGTATTAATGGTAGAGTTTTTTATGTGTAGTAATAGTAGTAGTAATAGCAAAATTGAAAAGTAGTAGATAGGGGGGTAGTAGTAGTAGTATAGTAGTAGTATATAGAGTAGTATAGTATAGTAGTGGTGTGGAATGTTTTAGTATAGTAGTAGTGGTATGTAGGTAGTAGGAGTGGTAGTAGAAATATATAGTAAATGGTAGGGGGTTGTGGTAATGGTAGTATAGAAATTTGTAGTAGTATGGGTTAGTATCGTAGTGGTGTAGTGTAGTAGAAATGGTATAGTAATAGAATGGTGTAGTAGATTGGAGTAGTAGTATAATGGTAGTAGTATGAGTAGTAGTATTAGTAGTATTTTTGGTATGGTAGTAGTAGCAGTAGTATAGTATAGTGGTAGTAATAAAAATAGTAGTAGTAGTAGTATAGTAGTAGTATAGTATTATAGTGGAATAGTAGTGTAGTATAGTAAAGTAGTAGTAGTAGTAGTAGGGGTATGTAGTGAGTAGTAGTATAGTTATAGTTAGTGGAGATTAAACTGTTACCTTTCCTTTACTAGCTTTTTTCTCAACGAAATTGTTTGCCCACCATTTTTTACATGTAATTCTTATAATAAATGTTTTTTGCGATGCCAAATTCCTGCTCCGTCCAGGGATAAAGTCCAATTTTTTCTCATGCGAAAACCGTCTTCAGTTTCCAAAAAGGTGAGCAGCGGGGGTGAGGGAAAAGGGGCCATTCATAGGGAAACTTTACACCAAGAAGAACACAGGGTCTGTCCCCAAACCTTTCAAACAACTTTTTCATTATCACCGAGACACTGACCGTCCTGAGGGAAACTATAATTACGCCAAAAAGGGCCGGCCGGGTCTAAAAAAGGTGCGTTCCCCCCCATCTTTGAAAACCAGCCGTACATGCCGGGAGGTGCCACCTGCTCGTACCACTCTACAGAAAGAAATGACAGATAATTGCCACGATGAAATGGTGCTTAGAAAAGGATAAAACATAAATAAAAGCTTGGGACTTTTGGAAGCTTTATTCACAAACTTTCAAAGGGAAATGGCTGTTTTTTCCAGTGATGACTTGTTGCTTTCTTAAAACCAACGTGAGACCGACCAAAGTGCTGTGTATTTAAGTTATGTCAGTTTAAACGTTTTGGGTTTGGTTTAAAAAACAGTGCTTTGGAACCTAAAAAAGACATGGGTCTTAGGAAGACAATTAAATGTGATCTGGGTCAAAATTTAAAAATTTACTAAGTCACCTTAGTTTTTACCTGCATCACTTTTGTGACGTTGATAACCCACTCATGCATAAAAATGATAAAAGAGTAACTGAATCAATTAAAATGAGTTCAAAAAAAAATTTGTTATTTTTTCTGTGCTGAGCAGCTAGGTATATTTTGTAGAAGAAAAGAGTACACTGTATTTTTTTGGGTTTTTTGGGTCTTATACTGTTTATATGACCAATCCATCTTTTACAAATGTTACGGATAGGGAGAAATTATTCTCCCTCCCCAATTCCAAAGGAACTGAGTTTATCTATACAAAGTCTGTCTACCAGAGAATTCTCATGAACTTTTTTTGAGAGAAATTTTTCAACTCAAAAAAGTGGGGAAAAAAATTGGGTTTTTAAATTTTTCTGCTTGATGAATACATGTAAAAAAGTGTCTTTCATAAAAGGGGGAAAAAATTTATGGTGCTTCTGAAAACTCAAATGAACCTGCAACAAAAATTTAAAAGCTTTCATGATTTCATCATTTTTGTCAAAAAACAAGCATTTGCGTTTTTTATCCGTCTGCA